>JARHVA010003648.1:1302500-1327500 GCA_037957365.1 Torreya grandis
TGAGAATATGCATGAAAAATAATGGATATTGGATATTTTAAATAGTTTTTCACACTTAAAATTCATGTAATTGGTTGTTTCTCAAGGGATATTACATGGTATGAACAATTACTAAGAAAATAGATAACTTAAAACCTTCATGTCACCTTATGAAGAGATTAAGAAGGCATGATATTTTGATTAGAAATTAAAGGAGGTTTTTCATGGGTTTAAATGGATATTTTAGGTTTTAATAGGGATTCTCTACTCCAAATTAGTGGCATTATTTCATAATTTGAGTTCCTCAACTTTATGAATACTCATTAACAAGATAAACACTCTAAAACCCTCATAAACCCCTTCTAGGAAGCCAACATTTGAGTTTTTCATTATAAATGGTTATAATGTGCATGAATGGTCATGAAATCACCCTGATGTCATATAAAGATCCCATGGTCACCTGAGTGAGACATTTTGTGGTATGTGTGGAGTGGAAAAGGTAAGAAAATAGCCTAAAACACAATTTTTTCAATCTATTTGTAGAGGTCTATGTAGATATTAAGTTAATTAATCAGTGTAGGAGGAATTATATGCATGGTAAGAGGTATATTTTCCCTAAATAATCCATTTAAATTATTTCACATGGTGATGTAACATGTTTTCAAGCAATAAAATTGACCTAATAAAAATTGTGTCTTCTTAATTACATAGAGGAATGGTTTCAGACCTCTTCAAGGTAATTTTGGGTATGTAAACCTTCAAATTATATTTATAATCACCTAATAACATCCATATAAAGTTATAAAAGTTTTTATAGTACATCATAATGATCAAATAGAGTCTTGAAGTGCTTAATACATTGATAGATTAGGCAAGATCCTTCAGTATGTCATCAAAGATCCTTAAGGGTGAGGTGTAGTGAAGATAAAGGGATTTAAGAGACATAAGAGAGAATGATTACCCTATGAAAAATTATTATGGAAAGTTCTCAATAATATGTAAAGTGTCAAATAGATCAAATGGCAACTCAAGGATAATTATATGATCAAGAATGCAACTTCTCACTTATCAACAAGCAGGAGGTTAGTTCATGAGGAGAGTGATAAGTCATCAAGTGAAAAAATTAAAATCCTAAACCACATTGAAGAAGATACCATTTAACTGAGTTACACATGTTGAATAGGATGATAATACTATTATTGGCCTCTTCCACTTGGCCTTGTAACTGACTTGTGAAGGATAACACTCATCATGGACTCTCTCAATGTCTCTTCTCTCTCTTTTATTTAATTTATCCTATATGTATGGACTTTTAAGTCTTATAAATGGATCATAAACCTAATTATGGTGAATCCATGCAAATAACACTTATACTTTTCCTTTAATATGAATACAAGATTATTTTCAACCTTCTTAATGTTGTAATTAGTGTATGTTTCATGGTTAGTTGATGAATGTTAATAGTAGTGTCATATATATCTTTAATTTATCATATATTATTACATAATTGTAGCTTATTAATCATATTATCAATTAATATGAGTGTGGTACATGGTTTTTCATTTACTAAGTGTGGAGAATGCTTCATTGGTGTCTCTTATGAGACCTCCTGACCATTCCCTCTTAGTTATTATCCTTATCTTCACCTTCATATTGAAATATTAATACTTGGAGACTCATGTTGAAGTAGTGAAATATATTTCTACCTTTTTCATGTTCTTAGTGAAATATATGAAAGTAGATGGTGTTAATTTTGGTGCATCACCCCTTATTTACTTATTTTCAGTCATTTCTCTTCCTTTTCCAAGCAAGCAATAGGTTTAGTAGTAGTTTCAAGGTGAAGCATAAATGGAGCTATACCTATCAATATATTAACCTAATTGATTAGGCCACTAAAAACCTATAGGTGACTCCATGATATCACCTAAATGAGTTAGGATTGAACAACCTCCTTAAGGGTGTAATTTAGTGTGATAACATTTTTGGTATGCTCAGTGGGACAAGGATTGTCATCTATTGAAGAGTTTCTAATTATGATATTCAACACACCAACCTTTGAAAGAATAAATTAAAGCATAGATGGTAATTCCAAGTGAATTACATATGGTTTTAAGCAGCCCAAGTACCTATAAATAAATAAAAGGTATGTATTCTCATAATTCATTTGATCAAAATTCATATTATATGCCTTCATATTTTTCATATCAAACTAATGGAATTCATGGATTAACCCCAAGTTCCCCTAAAATAGTATCATAATAACATTATATGTGTTATAAATAGTCTTATATTCCTCATCCCACTCCATCTTAGTCTCCTTGGTAGCCTACTTATACCTCTAGTTAACTTTGTCAATACTATGTTGCTCTACTCAATCCCTATCAGAGATCAAAGAAACCCTATAAGAATATGAAATTCAAATGAGAGATATTGATAGAGAAGAGGATCTTGGTATAATTTTACCTAACACTTTCATTTATATTTAAATATTTTAGGGAAGGAGAGACTTGTTATAGTTGTTTAAGAGTAAGTGGGCAACTATTGAGAGGAAGAATCAACAAATACCAATCAATGACATGATGGATATAAGAGGTTAAACTAGTATATGGGGGATAGTTTAGTGAACCATGATAGGTTATTAATGGACTATTAGAGCCATTAAATTCAATTTAATCAACTTTATGTACCTTTTCCTACCCTAAATTAACCTCCTTTTGCTCCAAATTTAGCCCAAGTTATAACATACCATCAAGAAGAGGCTATGCCCATGTAAACCCCACCCATTATTCCTCAATATCCTTTAAAAATTACATCATGGAGACATTTTTGTACTATCAACCCTAATTATATCATGCCAATACTTTAAAAATATCCTTCTCCCATGCCTATCAAAAATTAGAAAAAGGAGAAAGTAGTAGAGGTATTAGTATAAAATTCTCTTCCCTTTCCCCATGAACTCCCAAAGAATTCCCTCAAAATACTAAGTTGTAAAGACATCCTCTCAAGATTAAAAAAATCTAACATCTATCCTACCCTACAAATCCCCACTTCTACCATCTCCCTTTTGGAGGAAAACCCTATTATATTGAGGGGAGAGTATGAGCATTCAGTTGAAAAGGAGAGTTTGTTAAAAAAGGATGATGAGGTGGTAGCCCTTGATAATTAAAAATGTTTAGCTACAAGTAAGCCTTAATAATGATATGATGTGATTAAATTCAAGCATGTATTCTTAATATATCTTTCTTTTGAGTCCCCTTTATCAAGAATACAAAAAACTAGTCTTCAGAGATAAGGAGAAACATGATCTTGATGGAGGAGTACAATGTAACATTGTAGTAGCCTCTAATAAAAGTGAAAATCTTGAAGAGTTTGAAGATGAAGATTATAATCAGGTATGGTATAATATATACCATAATTTTATGGAATAATTTGAGTTACTTGGCAAGCATGTGACCCATCTAGAGCATGAATATGAACCCCAAAATGAATTTATAAAATTTGGTAGACCCTAATAAGAGGACAAATTAGGTTTAACACAAGAGAAAAATGATGATTTAGACCTTGGGTGGGTAGATGAACTTTTATTAAACATAGAGGAAGAGTAATAACAATATAGTTATCATGGATTGATCTTGATGAAGAGGTTCAGGATGATCATGCAATAATTAATCAAGTTACAACTAAGTATAAGAGAAATCTTCTTGAAGATACCTTGGTTACTAGTCTTATTGAGTCTCATGAACAATATGAAGGTTTGAAATAATTTTTAATGGCTCCTAGTGAGATAGAGATAGTGCTTGAAGAAATAAACTTGTAGGTATGTCATGATTCCATTGAATATTTTGAAGCATTAGATTGATATATTATTCCTAAAGGGCTTAATCAAGAAGAAGGTGCATTTTGGGAAGAACTAGAAAAATTTTGTTCAATATTGGATAGTAAACTTATATTCCATGAAAAGAATGCTAAGATGGATATCTTAGATAATTATTATGGTGAAAACATTAGTTAATAAGTTCAACAAAACATGATAATTGATCATATTGTAAAAGAACATGAGAAAGATATTGAAGAAAATACCTTGGTTTCTAGTCTTGTTGAACCACATGAACAAGTTAAAAAGGGTATTAATTACATGTGTTAATCCCATTTGTACATTTTATAGTATTTTGAATGTATTAATGGGTCTAAAAATCTTGAGGGATAACATGAAGATGTTATTGAGAAGTGCAAATCTCTTAGCAATTTAATATATTCCACAAGTCACCACTAGCAGTGTCAAGCTCATGTTGTAGAAAGCTTTGAAGGAAATTATAAACCTCAAAGGGAATAAGATAAAGGTTTTAAAGACATTGAAATGTATCATAATGAATACCAAGAAGAGCTTAAGGATTTAATGAAAGCTAAAGTTGTTGCATCACCCATGAATCAAAGTGTAGTCACATTGGTAGTCTTTCTCATTGATAAAAAGAAACATGAGGTAAGATATGAACTTCAATATGAATTTGTATTCATATTAGACATGTTTTCTATTGATATTTTACTTGAAGACAAGATAAATATATTTGTAGTCAAGAAATGAGATGATAAAGTAAGAACAAGGTCTAAACAATAGCTTGTCCATCAGTCATTTCCACCACATCAAGAGGATCTCAAAAGTTTTCCTTTTGATCCAGGTGGATCAGACTTTAAAGGTTAGTTATTTGTAGTAGTATATAGTTTTTTATTTTCCCTAAGCTATTTATATCACAAGTGTGGGAGTGTCTTGATTTAGTGTGTGATTCTTGTTTGGTATGTGTGTTTAAGGTATTCAATTACCTCTCTTATTTCAAGGCATTTTTACTTAGGTTCAAGTTTCAAATCATGTCTATATTTGAGTGATATGTGACTCCAAATCCCAATGGATGTAATAAGGCTACTAGTTTACATGCATATAAAACACTAAATCCCAAGAGGTCACCAAGTATGTTAGCCAAAATTGGCTACCATAGGTGAGTATCATTCAAAACTTGCTATCTATACTTTTTTGACTTTGTTGATATACCTTGAAGGTTATTATATTATTCATATCTTGTCTTGTCATGGTGACAAGTGGGGTTTTTTCTAAAATTAATCAAGGTATGATAAGGTGGTATAATCAAAATGTAAAGTCATGGTCCTAAATTAGTTAATTAATACTCATGGTTTGATCCTTGATAAAGTGTTTTGCATGGTTTAAGGTAATTTTGTAAGGGTTAAGATAATTGTAATATTTGTCTTGTGTTTATTTAGACATTTAAAATGTCAATTCCACATTATTTAGGTTATCCTAGATATCAATAAGTTATCTAAGTCCATTTTTCATTTATTTGAAATTATTCCACACCCCATAACACTTGTACAATCCCCAAAAGATAAAAAAACACCGTTTATAACATACAATCTCATTTAAACCCTTATTATTTGTTGTCTTACCATCTAAATATGAGTATAGCATGAGAAAATTTTGGTGGATATATTTTTGTACATTAAATTTGTGTTTTTCATGATAGGGAAAACTCCATGATCATCTCACACATGAATCTCATAGGGCACTCATCCAAATGATCAAACTATATTGCATAAAGAAGATGTTTGAAGGAGTTTTTATAGGTTTCTATGCATAATCAGAACATATCTAGTCAAGGAACAATGGTACTAGATGGTGAATCATATATATGTCACCTTATATCCTCCCTAAATCCAAATACATTATTAAGTTGGTGTTGTATGTCGAAATAAGTAGAAAATCTTCTCAACTCCATTAGTTTCTTAGCAGTCTGAAGAAGGTTAAATGGTTTGAGGATGGTACATAGAGGAGAGAGAGAGAGAGAGAGAGAGAGAGAGAGAGAGAGAGAGAGAGAGAGAGAGAGAGAGAGAGAGAGAGAGAGAGAGAGAGAGAGAGAGAGAGAGTTAGGTAAAATTATATTTTGGGTAGATAGGGGACCTTATTCCATTAATATTTCATTCATTGGTTTAAGTTTTTAAGAGCTATGTTCAATGAATCAGCATTAAGAAAATAAGTGTTAAAAAATCCTAACAAAACCCCATGATCTCAATTATCTCTTTGGGTTTGTGTTTCAAGGTTGATGGAGAAAATTTTATGGAGGGAGAGTTATCTCAAATCACCTAAGAGTCTCTATATCACTGATTCAAATCATATGAGCATAATCACATGCTCATCTTGATAAGAGAAATACAACTTATTATTTTAGTGTGGCAGTCAAGTGTGAGGAGAGGTTGAAGTGTTTTTAGTTATGAAAATATTAATAAAAATGATATAAAATTTATATTTAAACCTTATAAAACTTTACCCAATTTATTAAATTCTTATCCAAGCATAAAATAGGCCAAATGGTGAATAATAATCTATGATCATACACTCATTAGACTGTTACTAGTCACAAGTAAGAACAAACCTTCTTGAGGTCATTGAGAGGAAAAATATGGTTTGAATGCATTTAAAATATTAAAAGTGATATTATCCAACATTTCACACCCATTTATACATAATCTCAAGTTTTATATTACCTCCAAATTAACCTTCTTATGCTAATTCAATATTCAAGTCATAAATGTGGGGAGTACAATCTTGTAGGTTTTGGGTTCAAGATCATCAATCCTAGGTTCTTGAATAAAATTTTAATTGTAAAATGGCCTTAAAAAAAGTGAAATAAGTTTAATATTTTCATAAATTATCATAAAAATACATGTAATATATGGAGGTTTCATCATATGATAGGTAAATTAGGTGTTAGGCCTAACTCAAAAACCTATAAGCATGTATGCACTATATTAAGAAAAGATGATCTCTTGGTTCAATCATTAGGTTGGAATGTATTCCAGGGTATAAGGAAAAATGAGATTATACACATTGACTATTTTTAATTTTAATAAAAAAATAAATTTAGGATGAGTGATCCTCATTCCTTGGTAGCTATTTAGCCCAAAGGAAGACCAAACATGACTATATGGGTAAGAATAAGTGATTGAAGATATTTTAGATGTTGTGAAGAATGTTTAAACATTGAAAAGAGGTAATATGGGTATATTAAATTATTTTATATCATATAATATTTATAGGCATGTTTAAAATGATCTAAAAAAATTAATTGTAGGCCTACATGTCTGCAGACCTATAAATCCAC
This sequence comes from Torreya grandis, assembly GCA_037957365.1. Classification (NCBI taxonomy): domain Eukaryota; kingdom Viridiplantae; phylum Streptophyta; class Pinopsida; order Cupressales; family Taxaceae; genus Torreya; species Torreya grandis. The sequence goes on from JARHVA010003648.1 coordinate 1,309,646, forward strand.
ATTATTGATCAAAAAAAGAAAACCTTGCTTGAAAAGAAGTGTATTTAGTTTTATAGGATATTCATTGACTAATAAATTTTTTAAATGGGGCATAAAAAACTTTATTCATTCATATAAAATTTAATTTAGTAACAAATGATCTAAACAAGGGTGATATACATTGGAAATGACTAAAAAGACCCAAGCAAGCTTAGACCTCACTCAAACACCTACATGCAAAAAAGTTAGATTTAATCAATGTGAAATAACAAGCCATATGAAATAGTATCTGAAATAATTATATAGGTAGTATCATACCTATTAGATACATTTACATCAAATTAAATTCATTTTTGAAGTCTTTTAAGCATGTAAACTTCTTAATCTTCACGTGCAGGTCTGCCAACCCAAGAAGATATAAAATTTGCTTAGAAATCCATTGAGAAGATACATGGGAAGGAAGGGAGATTAGATATGTTAAATAGTTTTTCACATTTCAACTTCATGGTATTGGTTATTCTCAATGGAGATTTCATGGTATGAATAATCACGAAGAAGGGAAACCACTCAAAACCTTCATGTCAGCTTGTGAAGAGCTCAAGAAGGCATTATATTTTTATTATAAGTTAAAGGAGGTTTTACATGGGTTAAAATGGATATTATAGGTATTAATATGGTCCCCTTAATCTAAATTATTGGCACTATTTCATAAGCAAAGAGCCTCAAATTTATGAACAATTATTAACAAAACCAACACTCTAAAACCCTTTAAGGAACCTAATGCCTAAGTTTTGCATTATAAGTTGTTTCAATGGGCATAAATGGTCAAAAAATCATCATGATTTCATCTGAGGATACCATAGGCACTTGAATGAGTGATTTAGTGACACATGTGAAGTCAAAAAGGTAAGAAAATGGCCTAAAACACTATTTTTCAAGCTATTTATAGAGGTCTATGTAGGTCTAAGTTCCTTAAATAGTGTATGAGGAATTATAAGCATGGGACTATGTATAATATCTATAAAAAAAACATTTTAAGAAACTCTCATGGTTCTAGAATAGGTTTTTAAGCAAGAAACTAGACCTAATGAAGATCATACCTTCTTGATTTCATAGAGGAATCATTGTAGACCTATTTTTAGGAAGGGGTAGATGAAATTATTGTGTATATTATAATATTTATAGGCATGTTGAAAATTGTCTAAATAAAGGTGAATGCATACCTACATTTATAGAGTCCTGTAGTTCCACATTATTAATTAAAAGAAGAAAACCTTTCATGAAAATAAGTGTCTTGAGTTGTCTAGGGAAGTCCTTAACTCATAAAAGTGTGAAAATGGGAATAAAACACTTGAGGTATTCATATAGAGTGGAATTTATTAACAAATGATATAAACAAGGGCAATATACTTTGGAAAGGACTAAAAAGACCCAAACAAGCCTAAACCTCATTCAAACAACTAAATGTAGAAAAGTTAGATTTAAACTATATATGAAACCTAAACACATATTAAAGATTATTTTAAATCATTATATGGGTACTAGTTTACCTATCAGTGAAATTTAATTTGATAAAATGCATTTTTGAAGGCTTCTAGGATTATAAACTTCTTCTTAGTCTTGAAACATAGGTTTACTAACCCAAGAAGATATAAAAATTTCTTATAAATCCATTTAGAAGATACATGGGAAGTAATGGAGCTTTTATATGTTAAAGAGGATTTCACACTTAAACTTAATGGCATTGGTTGTTCTCAATGGATCTTACATCATATGAACACTCACTAATAAGGGAGACCACTCAAAACTCTCCTATCCCCTTGTAAAGATCTTGAGAAGGTAGGATATTTTACTTATTAATTCAAAGAGGATTTTCATGGGTTCAAATGGATATTTGAGGTGTTAATATGTCTCCTATTATAAATTAGTGGCTTTATTTCATTTGTTTAAGGCATCAACTTTATGAATAATTGTTAACAAGACTAGCACTCTAAAACCCTTGTAGGAACATGACATATAAGTTTTGAATTATAAGTGGTTATAATGGGAATTAATGGTCATTAAATCACCTTGATGTAATATAAGGATCCCATGGGAATCTTAATGAGCCATTTGGTGGCACGTGTGGAGTGGAAAAGATAAGAAAATGGCCTACAACACTATTTTTTCAAGCTATTTGTAAGGGTCTACATAGTTATGAGTTTCTTAATCAATGTAATGGGAATTATAAACATGTACATAGGTATAATATCTATCAAACATCCATTTAAAAAACTCCCATGGTGTTGTAATAGTTTTCAAGCAAGAAACTAGACCTAATGAAGACTATACCTTCTTGCTTGCATAGAGGAATGGTTGTAAACCTCTTCATGGTAATTTGGGCTATGTAAAAATTCAAAGTATCCTTTTAGGAACATCATACCATCCATATTAAGTTATTCAAGCTATGGGAAATCCATACTAATTATCAAATGTAGCTTTGAAGTGCCTAATACATTGATAAATTGAGTATGATCTTTTAGTGTGTCATTGAATATCCTTGAGGTAGAGGTGTAGTAAAGATGAAGGGTTTAAATACACCAAAGAGAGCATGATTATCCCCTAAAATATTAGTATGTAAAGTTATGAATAATGTTCAAGGTGTAAAAGAGATCAAATGGTAGCTCAAGGATAGTTATATGATCAAGAATACAACTTGCCACTTCTTAACAAACAAGAGGTCAGTTTATGAGGAGAGTAATGAGTCATCAAGTGAAAATGAGAAAATTCTATGCCACCTTGAGGAAGACATAATTTTACTTAGTTGCACATGTTGAATAGGATGACAATACTATTGTTGGCCTCTTCTACTTGGCCTTATAACTAATTTATGAAGGATAACACTTATCATGGACTCTCTCAACGTTCCTTATTTATCTTTTATTTAATTTATCATGTATGTATGGCCTTTTAAGCTTGTAAATGGATCTTCAACTTGAGTATGGATAATCCTTGCTCAAATAACACTTGTACTTTTTCTTTGAGATGAATACAAACTAATTTATAGCCTTCTTAATGCTATAATTAGTCTATGTTTCATGGTTAGTTTATAAATATTAGTAGTAGTGTCATATCTCTCTTTCATGTATCTTATCTCATTACCCAATTAAATGTTTTTGATCATATTATCAAGTCATATGGAGTGTGTTACATGGTCTTGTATTGGCTAAGTGTGGAGAATGTTTCACTAGTGTCTCTTATAAGACCTTTTGATCATCCCCTCTTAGTTATTGGCTTTATCTTCACCTTCATATTGAAATATTTATTCTTGGACACTGATATTGAGTTAGTAAAAGAGATTTCAGTTCTTTTTCATGTTATTAGTGCAATATATGAAAGTGGGTGGTATTATGTTTGGTGCATCACCTCCAATTTATTTGTTTTTAGTCATTTCTCCCCCTTTCACAACATGAAATAGGTTTAGTAATAGTTTCAAGGTGAAGAGTCAAGGGAGTTATCCTTATATAGATATTCACCTCATTTATTAGGCCACCCATACCTAGAGGTGTCTCCATGATATCACCTAAATTAGGAAGTCTTGAACAACCTCCTCAAAGATGCAATTTATTGTGATAAAAAGTACCAAATACTAAATGAGTGTAGAGAACTTGATTCAAAATCATGCACCCATTGAATCTAAAAACTTTTCCAAATGTGGATAACATGCCTCTATTACATTCCCCCACTAATATTCCTCCCATTTAGGTGAGGTAAGAATAGAATCCATTAGTTACCTCACATTAAAAGGATAAGACAAATTTATAATCTATAAATGGAACCATGTAGCATATAAAATTAACATCTATAGGTAAATGTATTATTGAATTTCACAGAACAATGTGATCACACGAAGGCCTAATATGCATAATAAGGATCATGGAAATGTCTAAATAGTAAACATTAAAGATCAATAAGTAAATAAATCACACACACAATAACACTCAAAATAAAGTCAAAAGGCAATGGTCCAAGGAGACCACAAATAAGGGACATGTTCAAATGTTGTAAAATTGAATGAACATGACTTAGTTAAATGTTCATAAAAGAAATGATGAAATACTTGAATGTTAAATGAATTTCACATAGGAATGAGGGCCATAAATAAAGGAGAATATCAAAATTCTTGAATGATTAATATAATAGAAAGTAAGGATAGTTAAGGAAGTGCATATAGGAAAGCATAAGAAACCAAGATAATCATATCATAGTAATTTATGGATCAAATGTGTAATAAAAAAATGTTAAGTGAATAACATATCAAGTACCCTTTTATATATATAATAATGGATAAATGAAAGTTTAATTATATATAGGCTCTCAAACATGATATTTAAAAGTTACAATAGAATGATATAACTTGGAAGTATCATGATCATAGAGGTGGATTCCCCCAGTGTCCATATGACATGATTAGAAGGAAGACCCATAATCTAAAATAGGAATAGATAATATATTTGTGTACACATATATCACACTCACATAGAAGTGTGACACATATGTGTATGTATAGGTAACTGATATGCCATCCATTAACATGAAACTAACACATAGATTCCATTGATCCAATAAAACATGTTGTATGTTGAAAATGTTTTTTTGGATTTTTGAATGTTTTTAAATTTATATTTGGAGTATTTTTGGAATTTTTGAAGCGAATACTCTATGATATCATCTTATGGATGGTTATAGGCATATCCCTGCTTGGTGTTTAACAACCTTAAGTTGGATATTTTACATTGTTTATATTATGATTTGATGATTTCAAAAGGTAGATTTCATGTTCCTCCTCACATTTTACATAAGTAGTAGAATAAGTAATGCTATCATTTGGAATATGTATTAGTTTTCCTTCATGAGATTAATAAATACCTTACTGATTTGGATCAAATTTTACTTCCATTTGGTATATCCAAAGAATTCATAGTGTAAGTGCATATGGATATGTGGTATGCATAACCCAAACATGTGTTTAAATTACTTTAGTACCACAAACAATTGGTATTATTATGTTTCCCAATGAGTGTTTTCAACCTCAATTATTTTTTAAGTTTTTAAGATGAAATCCAATTTGTTGTAATTGTATTACATTGCAAGTAGTTTTTGATTATGTGGGGTCAATATGGTTATGCCAAAAATAAGCACCACCCATGAGTAAGATAATTTTTAAATCCCTTTGGCATGGATGATTTTTCTTTTATTCACTTTGGGATTATTTTATATTGCATGGACCTTGTATTGGTCCCATGTTAAGTAAAATTTACAAATTGGTCTTATAAAGATTAAGAATACCACATTTTTGTTCTTAATGTTCATTTTTTAATTCATCTTCCTCATTTGTGTGAGAAATAAAGATTTTATACTTAGAAGGTGATATATTAAGCTCTTTTGGATGAGTAAGGATGAATGAATCATATATAGTCACATCTACATATAAATGTGTAAATGACTTTTATTATTAATGCAATGCTCTTTATTTTAATGGGGAAAGAAGCCCTCTACTAAAATTAAATTGCAATTCCAAGTCTAATAGTCTAAATTCTAACTCATATGATGTAATTTTGAATCAAATAGTATAATATTGAAGAGATTCATCATCACATTGTTTGAAATTGTGCAAATGTTCAAATGTAAGTTTTGGCACCTTATTGATATTGAAAGCCATGAAGAACACATCCTATAATTGTGGAAAAGTGGTTAAGAAACCTTGTGGTAGGCTATAGAACCAATTTTTAGCCTCATAATAAATGCTCATATGGAATAATTTTAGCAATAGCTTGTCATCTTGTGCCTATTGACCAGAATAATGTACATAGTGAATCATGTGGTTGAATGGGACCTTGTCACTAAAAAAGATAGGTAAATATGGTAGCTAAAAATCTTATGGATAAGGATAATCATGTACACATTATGAAAGAGGTTTCTAGTTAAAATAAGTCACATTTTCATTAGTATTATATAAATTCATCTGAATTTAAGTATACAAACCTGATTTTGAATATCCCCAATAGTGTCTATCATAGAAATAATATATTGTATAGGAATATTGGTTTTTATCCTAGGTGTTATCATTATTTCTAATCCATCACCATTTTTTAATCAAGGCATGTGAGTATCATCATCATCATGGATAAAAAGTCCAATTTCATGATCACTACATTTAGGATATGTTGGTAGTGGTATTGGATCTTTGAATTTTGATACTTTTGATATATCATTTTAATATCTTGGACCATTGGAATAATTTAGATCATTCCATTTATAATTAGTTTATAAACCAATCATAATTTCCTTATGTATTTGATGAAAATTTTATCTATAATATGAAGGAGCATCTTGGTCATATGAAATCATTTATTATGGTAGGATGTGCATGAAGGGATTGATTAAATATTTTCCTTTTTGGTGATTCATGGATTTTTTTGAAAACCCCAAACCTTGCTGACTTATATTATTTTAAAGAGATATAGTGTGGGTTATACCTTACTCATGTTTGACCAATCCTTGGCCTTAATATCCATATTTTATCAAATATCAAATCCAAAAATCATATAATAGTGGTGTAATACATACGTGTAAATAATTTTCATCTTACTTAATATGGATCAAATATTTTTTTGAAATGGTGAGAGTATGAACTTAATTAGAGGGATGGTATCCATCACCATTAAAAGATTTGATATTTGAGGCTTTATAACTTGGAAGAATGAAATATTAATCAATCTTTACCCATTTTTTAATATAAATTTGGAAAATTTCACAATCATAATCATCTAAAGAATCAATATCATCCATGATGAGAGAGATGAAGAATAAAAATATTAGGAAAAAGTAGCTAAGAAACATCCTAAATTATTTATTTATATTGGGGTGTATAGGATTAAAAGTGTAGAGATATCTTAGGACACAAGGATGATTAACTATCTCTAAAGTAGGTGAACTGGGTGCTTAACTTAGATATAAACATATGATGAATTCATTAAGCTGAGATGGGATAAAAATAGTAAGTACAATTATGCTAGATATGGAAATGATAAGGAAATAATGTACTTATCTTTTTTTGATGTTAATATAGTTATGGATCTAGAATAGATAGGAAGTAGATTAGAAGAATATTCTAAAACAATCATCAAATTCTAAATTGAGTTTTTTAAGATCCTAGAACACTAATGTCAACCTTAAATAGTTATGTTGACACTACTATGGAAACTTGATATAAGTGTCTAGTATGTAATAGTTTCTAGATAAGGATGGGACCACCTATATTCTTTTGGGTTAGACTTCACCTTCACTTTGGTGCATTTTAAATCTAGGTCATTGACTGTCACTCTTGATGATTTTGTACAACCTTAGTTATTCATCTTCATAGTGACCTTGGGGAAAAATGGGTTAGTTGGCACACAGTGTTGAAATGGCCCCAAATACCCCTATGTTAATGAACATTACCTATGTAATCAATACTATGAAGAGGTCCTTAGACTAGTGTAGTTATACCATACATGTTGGATTCTATGTCAATCATGAAATATGTGTAAAACAAGTAAAACAATGACCCAACTTGTAACTTGTAAAATATATCTCTTTTGATGATCCTTCATATATTCATACCTATATATGTTATATCTTATTAATAATATGAAAATAATCAAAAATAGGGAAGCTTTGCTTACTTGAGTTCTTAATTGAATGCCTTTTGTAAGTTTCCTAGTGAGTAGGTAAGAAGTTTTTAGGTGAGGAATGACTGAGGGTTATGTATATAAATGAAAATATATTTGATATATTAATCAATCCTAAATTAGAGAAGATAAATCCTACTTATGCTTTTGATTGTTAGTACATTATATATTCAGGGTCATGACCAAGATGGATCCACTAGACCTAACCAAGGGATCTCTTACCACAATAACATCACTAGAGAGGGTTCCAAAGCCTCTATTCAATAAAAACCATGTAATAACCCTAGCTAGGTCTTATGTTTTCATATTCACAAAATAAATGACAAGTAAAGTAAAATCTAATCTAGTTCTCACTAAAGCTTGTGGCACAAAGTGGGGGTAATAAACATGAATAGTAAACATGCATAGGAGAATCTATTAGAGGTTCTAGGTCACACCCTAGATAAAAGTAGAAGTGTTCATGTCCTACTCTCAAACCTATTATAACATGGGAATGACCGCAGGTTGTGGGTTACTTAATTTTGGGTCAGGCCTCTAGGGTTTTTAATGAGGTTAGCTCTTCAGGTATGATAATTTGAATCTCTCTTCAAGATGAAAAGGGGATAAAATATATAAATGAAAACCTACTTAAGTGTGGTGATGTACCAAATGTTAAATGATCCACTCTTAACTTGGACACTTTCATGATTACTAATGAATATAATGGGGACCAAGGTTGATCATATTCTATGACAGTGTTCCAAACATAATTATTTTGCATAGAATTTGAAAAGATACCTACAACTTGAAGGATAGAAATAAATAGGTCAAAGTAAGATACTATGTATTTATGACACTTCAAGAGAGACCTCACTATATAATGTTACACACAACCTACAAGAAACTAATAGACTTAAACCAAGGTGCATGAAGGACCTATAGATGATGAATAGATAACACACATTCTACAAATCAAATATCAATGACACACACTTGGCATTAAGCTAGAACTTGAAATTGTCTTATATTTCTAAAAAAGAGCTTTACAAAGTGATTTCAATAGAGGTTTTCTATACCCAATCAAGGGATACAAACCAAGATTTCAAGCTAGTATATATAGGAAGAAAGAAGATGAGAGAAAATTCAGTGTTGAAGGGGTCATTAATGAACTAATTCCACTTGAAAAAAACACCACCACCACTTTTTCTAGTCTTCCCCTATATTAATATCACTGTATCCTTTTCTAGCATGATAGAGAGTGTGAAGATCAAGATTAGTTATAGGAAGCAATCCCCACTACCATAATTCTTTTTGAGCTCATCATGTTTGATGTTTTCTCTAACATTCCTTACATAGTCATCATTCTACCATTGCTTGTAAATCTTGAATATAGATCTATTATGGATGAAAACCAATCATCCTATCAGTTTTCATATAGTCATGATTTCACTGAAGATCTATAGGCTATGGATTTTGATCATAAGACATGAAACCTACATCTAAAATCTCTAAAAAAGATTTAAAGAGATTTAATGGATCTAAAAAGCTTTACAGGGTCTGCTCTTGGTTATCCAAATCATGTTTGATGTTGAATTTATGTATTTTACCTACTTGGGGTGGTGAGATCCTTTATCTAATATGTATTCTTGTGTGTCTTTCCTTTGGGCTATTTATTCTATTTTAACCTTGACCACATGTTCAACCTCTACTTAAGATTTCCTATCTTCAAATTTTGGTGTCAACCATTAATCTATATCTAGGATTCTTAATATTGTGTCAACTATTAGTTCTTCATTCATCCTACAAGATCATGTTGTTATCTCTTTGACTTCTTGACCTCATACACATTATATATCTCTTTTTATATGAATAAATGCATATTATTGATCTTCTACTAGTCTATGTGGTTGAGACACTTGTCACCTTCTCATTTACTCTTAAGATCCATTAACATTTTGAATCACTACTCACCATCAATATTATTTGGGCCCATTGACTTTGTCAGTCACCATGTAGCATTAGATCTATGCTCGAGCATCCGAGGTCTTGACACTTTTCATCGATGTATTTAAACTAACTTTTTAACTTGATGCTAAATTTTAATCTCTTCAATACAATTGAATGTATGTCATTAGATCTTTGGTACCCATTGATATCTATCATATCATTATTCATCATTGAATTTGATCTGATCAACTATTGACTATTGATCTTTGGGCATTTAAATTCAAATAGATATTTATCAAATCTTGAACTTGATGTCTACATGCCTATCCTAGACTATTGGTTAAACTTTAGATGCTTGTAACTTGAGATAATAAGATCATCAAGTAACAAAGTTTGTAGAGGATGATCTTAGCATGAATAACTTCATGTGTACACAATATTTGGGCTTGAGAAGATCCCTAGGTGAATTTATTAAATATGAAATCAAATTGACCCATTCATTTTTGCATGACATCCTAATGATGACCTAGCTCTCATATGCTTTTCCAATAACTTTCAAGGATCTAAATGAGTTCTTGAGACCTATTGAAAACTTTTCCCATGATCTTAATTACATTGATCACCATGAGAACCTGATTCTTCAAAATTTTGAGAATTTACACTTTAGGTTTACCTAAAGTGTTTCAAAAGCTTTGAAAGATACATGTGATATTTAGACCACTAATTACATCCAAAAATATATTTATCTCATTTATTTAGGTATAATCTTATCATGTGGGCCAAAATGACCAATATTTCTAGAAACTTAGTAGGGTTGACTAGCCTATTGGTCATGGAACATTGAATTGGATCAAGCTTACTCATAATGACTAGACATATGAAGAGTTACTTATAAAAGGATTATACCTTACTCTTGAAAATATTTTGAAGCAAATAAACACACATAAATAATTAAAAAAACACACACTAAATAACTACCCTAATAATAGAAAAATAGCAAACAAAGTAATGTGCAAGAGCAATTAGAGGTAATGACAAACCTATCTACCTATGTATAAGGTCATGATATTAAATTAGTATTAGAATTTAAGATACCTCCCATTGACAAGGATTGGAAGGCTCTTTCCATTCAATCTAGCAAGTTCAAAGGTATTTTTCTCCTTGTAACCTATAATAATATAAGGCCTACTCCAAAGACTATCAAACTTTGAGTATTTTCTTAGTTTTACATGGTCCTCATCCCATTTGAGTACTATATTACCTTGTTGGAATGTCCTTAGGGAATTTCTCTTGTCAAATGACTTCTTAACTTGGTGTTGATTGGACCACATAATATGCATAATAGTGTCCCTTGTCTCCTCTAGATATCTTAGCTCATTCAACCTTACCTACATAGCATCATCCTTTAGGAGCTCAATTTGATGTGAAATATCTAATGTAGGAAGTTCAAGAGATATAGAGTTTGGCTTCTTCCCATAGACAAGAAGGTATGGGGAATGCCCAATAGCTTTCTTAGGTATCACTTAGTCTACCCATAGGGTAATCCTCAATCTAATATGCCACTCCCTATGATTATCCACCATAGTTCTCTTGATAATCCTTAATAAGTTCTTATTTGTGGACTCTGTTAGTCTATTACCCTATGGTTAATAGTTATAAGATGAATTGAGATAAGTTATATGTGAAAGAGCCTACTCACATACCTTGTTACTACTAAAGGTCAATGCATTTTCAGAGATTATTGTAGAAGGCACACCAAACTTGGTCATAAGGTTATCATAGAAGTCCACAACATAATCTTCATTAGCTTCTTTGACAGTACTTACTTTAAATGACCTTGTGAAGTATTTAATAGATTTAATTATACATTTATGTCCTTTAATTTAAGGGGAGTGTATCATCCCTATGAAATCTAAGCCCCATTGCATGAAAGGTTATTTTACTTGTATGGTTTACAAGGGAAGGGTAACTAATTTTTGCTTGCCAACAAATATTAGATATTGTGGGCACTTCCTTACCTAAGAATGTGCATCTCTAAACATTTTGGGCAAAAATTACCTAGATATAATGATCTTAGAGGCTATGGTCTTAGTAGTAAAGTGCCTTCCAGCTAGACCATCATGGAACTGTTCAAGTAGCTTGTCTATTTGGCATGATTCCACACACCTCAAAAGCATGCCTCCTATTTATCTTTTGAAAATTAATCCATATATCAGGACATAAAGTATACTCTACAACTTCAAGTGCCTTCTCTTGGCTTTATCTAGCCCCATATAACATTTTCTTGATTTAATAAATCTGATTATATCATGTGTCTAACTGAAAGGTGTGTTATCTGATGCTTCTTGTTGGTTGTCATGGACTTAAAACACTTGATCTTAATCTTATTTTGGATCTAATACAAGGTGTTCACATAAGACTTTACCCATTACAATATTTGTTATTATAGCCTCAAATTCATACTCCATACATTTTATCACCCATCCATCTCTTTTCTCATTAAGGTCTCTATTGAGTATCAACTCTTTCATACTTGGGTGTACCACAATGAGTATGATAGTACTATTGGAGACCATGTGACTAAATTTTTTCAAACCTCTCACTAATAAAATCACATGTTTCTATATAAATATATACCTATCCTCATATCCCTCTAATGCCTAAATAAAGAAACCGATAGGTTGTTCCAAACCTTGCCTATTTTATTGCATCAACACGACAGAGATTTCATCCAATATGGAGTAGGCATACAATTATAATTACTTCTTAAAATTAGGATTGAGAAGTGTATGGGAATGATATATTTCCTCCTTGATGGCCTTATAACTCCCCTTACCTTTTTTGGTCCATGTTAACTCCTTGCATTTTATTAACATGTGAATAAGAGGCTTGACCAATTCTACAAAGCCTAGGATAAACCTTCTTATAAAATTGATCTTTGATAAGAAAATTTGTAGGCCCTTATTATTTTTGGGTAATGGTAAGGATAATATGGAATAAACTCTTTTAGGATATGTGGAAATACTATCCTTAGACACTATATGGCCTAATAACCTACCCTCATGAACACCAAATATGCATTTTTAGGATTCAATGACATACCAAATTCTCTACATCTTTAGAATACTAACCTCAAGTGAGAAATGTGATCAACTAGGTCCTTTGAGAAAATAGTGAGGTCATATAGATACATGAGAACCATATCATTAATCAAACCTTTAAAGGTAACATCCATTGCCCTCTAAAAGGTTATTACAGCATTGGATAGTCCAAAGGGCATTTTCATATATGCATAAGTTCCCCACTTTATGGTGAAGGTAGTATTATGACTATCTTCTTCCTTGACCATAATTTGATTATAACAAAATTAGCCATCAAGCAATGAAAATATCTAAGAACCTACCACTTTTTTAAGAATTTGATCCATTGAGGGTAATGGGTAATGATCTTTTAGGGACACCTTATTAAGGTCCCTAAAGTCAACACATAATCTTATTTCCCCATTCTTATTCCTCACTAGAACAAGGATTTCCACCCATTAGTATTGTTTAATGGGTAATATTATCTTTGATTTAATCAACTTAAATAACTCCCTTCTCATCAACTTTTCAACTTTTAGGTTAACAAGCCTTTATTTCTGCCTTACTAGCTTTGTATTGCTTTCTAGTTCAATGGTATGTTGTGAAATCTTTGGATCAAAACCCTTTAAATCTTTGTATTCTAATGAAAATACATCAAAGAAATATTGTCATAAAGAAAAAAATGTAGCTCTCTCTCTTAATATGTTAATATTTCCTAACTTCAATAATTTATCCTTGAAGATCTCTATCTTTTTATAATGTTCTTCCTTGGCTGAGATACATGCCTTGCCTCTTCTCGCTTGGTCATCTTCATTAAAGATGTTATCCAATGTCACAAGATCCTTAGGAAATTTTTTATATCTCAGATGCTCTATCTGATCATCATATTTATGTTATAATTTACTTTGATTCTTATGGGAAAATTCTTCCTCTTGCATCAAAAAGCATATACTTTGGTCATCATTATCAAAAACCTACAAAATCACCTCATTGTTAGGTATAGTTGGCCTATAGATGACATTGATCTTGTCTTTACTCTATTTTCCTTTGAATCCTTCTAAAACCTCTTACTGATATTCAATGGTTTCAAGCCTATCTACATATTGATTTACCTCTCTTGGTATGGATTGTATGTTGAATGCCAAGAAATCCTCTATGAGATCCCATACATGATGCTTGTAGGCTTTCAAATGATGGTTCTTGATTTTTATTATGCCTTTAAATTTTTACATAAAAAGTTCACTATGACCTTTGACTTGAAGAATTTTGATACTTGTTCTTCTTGTCTCTTATAAACCATGTAAAAGAGCCTCATATTCAACTATGTTTGAAGTGAAACTAAATTCAAATCTTGTACTTGAGTAGAACTTATGATCTGAGGGTGAAAAAAACATGTCTCCAAATCCACTACCATTATTTGAGCTTGAATAATCAAAAAATAAAGTCCATAGACCATCTTCCTCTTGATTGGTTTTACTTAGGCAAGGTATAGTAGCACCCTCCTCGTGCATATAATACACCCCTAAGTCTGCTTCTTCAATATTGCTATAGGGATCAAATCTATGATTATTACTTACCCATCATCCAAGTATAGGTCTGAAATGCCTTCAAATATGGTACATTTGACATTTGTAAGGTTAGGCATATAGGGCTCTAGATGGAACCTAGAAATAGGTTCTGACCTAATAATGACCCTAGTCCCACATGTAGTCTTGAAAACCATGTATGACTAGTTAGAGGAAAAATAGCCCCTAATCTTTATATTAAATTCCCTATATAGGCATAGGGAAAAATATGGGGGTAGTTTTACAACCATTACATCTTGAGTGATGACACAATTTGGGAAAGCTACCAATGTAATCTTAAGATCTTTCACTATACCTACTATTTTAGTGAGGGAACCATCCAACTGGAGGAAACCTTTTTCATTAGTCATGTACTTAAGCTTAAGATTATCTACTATGGCTTTAGGAATAACTAAGGTTGAAGCTCCTAAGTATGTCATATAATTTTCCACTAAACAGTCTCCTATGATGTCTAAAAAATATAATGGAGGGGGCTTCACAACCTTCGGAGGATGGAAAACACTATGAACTTGACTTTAACTAGGAGCTTGACTAGGAACTTGAATTTTACTAGGCTGGCTACTATTTTAAAAAAAAGTTTTCTCCTTATCAGCTATCTTATTTCCATGAGAAAGTTTGAAGAGTTATTGCTGAAGAATCTCTTTCTATGCCAAAATAGATAGATCAATATGCATAGACATAATTACATTAGCCTTTTTCATATGATCCATAATATTGAAAGGAATACTAGTGCCTTTAGATTGTACCTTATAATAAGAAGCCTCACTTGCCACTTGAATGACATGAGGGATAAAAGGAGACTTTTGTTGATGTCTATGATGTTGAGGTACTTCTTGAGTTGGGGGAAGTTTTAAATCTATATTTGAAGTGACAGGATATTGACTAACTTTTAAAGGTGTTGAATAAGTCTTAAGCTACCCCAAACTATCATCTAACATCCTCCTCATAGCCCTTATATTGGATACAATATATTAATCTACATTTTATGTAGTATACCCTATGTTTATTACTACATACTCAAACATATGCTCCCCTTCTTGGAATTTTATGTACATTGTGTTATTTGACACCTTACCCATGATACCTTGTTGTTTAATTTGAGATTATGATGATGTCATGTTAGGCACATTATCTTGATTCATTATAGGGCCTTATGGTGGAGGAGGTATTATGTCATATCCTTGGAATGAAGGAGAATCATGCCAACTAGGATCTTGATACATTTTTACACTTGTATCCATTACCATCTCATTGGACTATCCTCTTGATTTCCATTGACCCTCTTGAGTAAGGTTATTTTTTGTGGTGACTAAGGCTCTTGAGCTACTTGTAGTTGTAGGGTTATATCTATTATAATATCTACCTTGAGTAGTTTAGCTTTGGGATTATTGATTTGATGGATGAGGGTGTCTATTATAGGATTGAGTAGGGTATTGGGTTTGGAAGGGACCTTGGTATGTACCTAATAAAGTCTATTGGCATCTCTCTAGAGCCACTAGCTTGTTATTTTAAGCCTTTAACAAGATTTTAATCCTTAAAAACTTATCCACTTGATCATCATTAGGCTGGGATTGATTATTTGAAGTGGTCAATGGATTAATGGTAGGTGGGGTTGGTTGAAGCTTAGGAAAAAGTGGCATGAGAGGAATTGGAATGAGTTTCCATGATTGTATCAGATAATTTTCTACCCTTATAGCTATCTTATAATCCCCTGGTAGAGTTATCCCACCAATAGATTGGATCATAACTTCAATGTCTAAATTCAATACTCTCAAATAGTAAGGAAAACCATAATTGGGTGTGGGTTTAATAATGATATGGATCATATACCAAGTATTTTGGAATATATAGTTGAAATCAACCAAATATTCTTGGGGTGCCCTTTTGATTGAGGTAAGTTATTCAACAAGTGACACATGGTCACTTATATCCTCAAAATGTTTACATAGGAACTCACCAAACTCATCCCAAGTATTTATTGAGGTATGAGCTAGAAATATATACCATTATAGGGATTTCCCTCTCAAGGATGTGGCTAGTAGTCTCATGGATATATTATCATGTGTAATTTTATGTATTAAACAAAGGTTTACAATGTTAGATATGTGCTCTACAAGGGTGGTTGAATTTTCTCCTATAAAGTATGGAATAATTTTCAAAGAGGTAGTAAGGATATCATCATGTTATTGAAGGTTAAGAGGGATACCACCATTGATGGGTATAAAATATTGCATTATGGGCCTTGCCATTTACATGGTGGGGATTGGACTGCTTAAAACAATAAGATGACTAGGATATGAATGTTTCTTTTAGGGATAATAAATTTTCCTATTAAATCTTTCTCTTTTATAAGAAATAAAAGGTAGCTCAATGAATTAAAAGGACATAAATTTACTATTTATCCTTCTGGTAACCTTTGGCATGAGAGGTACTAACTAGATATATGAACTCTACAACTTTGAGAATCTTGAGCTTCTAATGATGAAAAATGTTTCCATCTACTAAAAATACTTATTTTCAACTCTAAACTTCAATCATGCTAAATAAAATGTCTTTAAATCCCATTGGGTATGTTATAAATTATTATAGGCTCTAAGTTGCACCCTAGCTAAAAGTAAAAGTGTTCAATTCCTACTCTCAAACCTAGTCCAATATGGGAATGAACCTGGGTTATGGGTTACCTAATGTTGGGCTGACCTTTGGGGTTTTTATTGAGGCTAGGTCCTCAAGTATGATAATTTAAATCTATCTTCTTATAACTTGATCTATTGGGATGAAAAGGGGAGAAAATTCATAAATGAAAACCTACTGAAGTGTGGTGATGCACCAAATGTTTAATGATCCACTCTCAACTTGGAAATTTTCATGACTACTAATATATACAATGGGGATAAAGGTTGATCAGATTCTATGATAGGGTTCCAAACATGATTATTTTACATCAAAATTAAAAATATACCTACAACTTGAAGGATAAAAATAAATAGGTCAAATTAAGACACCATGGACTTATGACACTTCAAGAGAGACCTCACTAGCTAATGCTTCACACAACCTGCAAGAAACTATAGTCTTAAAACAAGGTGCATGAAGGACCTATAGATTATGAATAGACAACACACATTCTAAAAATCAAACTTAAATGAAGTGCACATGGAATTAAACTAAAACCTAAAGTTGTCTTATACTGCTTTAATATAACTTTACAAAGTGATTTTAGTAGAGGTTTGTTATACCTAATTGAGGGATACAAACCAAGATTTTAAGATAGTATATATAAGAAGAAAGAAGATAATAGAGATATAATTTAGTGTTAAAGGGGTCATTAATGAACTAATTCCAATTAGAACAACCACCATCACCACTTTTTTTGAGACTTACCCTACATTAATATCATTTTATCTTTTTCTAGTGTGATGAAGAGTGTGAAGATCAAGATTAGTTGCAAGAAGTAGTCCCCACCACTATAATCCTTCTCGATCTCATCATGCTTGATGTTTTCTATAATATTCCTTGTGTAGTCATTATACCATTACTTGTAAATCCTAAATATAGATCTATTATGGATGAAA
>JARHVA010003648.1:1332500-1362500 GCA_037957365.1 Torreya grandis
ATAACAAGTCAATAAAATAAAAATTAATTCATAAGGAATATTAGGTCATATCCATGGTATTACAATGTAACTCATGAGAAAAGGAAACCAAAGAACCAAATGAAAGAGCTAAGATTTATGGAAAGAGAAAACTATTACATAGGGTAAGACCCATGTATAAATCCTAAAAAAAGTGTTAGTAGGATAAAATATAGAAAGATTATAATAAGTGAAATATCTAAAGAAAACACTTCTTAAAAAAATGCACATTAGTGGGCTCTTTAAAAACATGGCCTTCATTAGTTTGAGGGAGATAGGTGCTAGGAACAAGAATATATTTCAATAAATAAGGGCCCCACAATTTTTAGTTATATTTTCCTTATTTATCATGGGTATCATCTAATTTAAGGACTATATTACCAATATTTAAAGTGTAAAATTTAACCTTTTTGTTATGTTGTTTAGCGATAAGAGCCTTGTATTGGCAATTATGTTACAAAGCAGGTAGATGGTGTTAATCAAGAATATCAAGATAATGAAAGTGAGATTCACGTAGTTATTCATTGAGAATATTATGAAAATATAAATGAAAGTATGGAAGGTCAACTTATAATGGTAGGATAGACTCAAAACCATAGACTAGAGAGAATGGTGTTACCCCAAACATAGTATGCATGCTAGTGTGATAGGCCCAAAGTGCAAGATATAGATGAAGATACCAATATGTTTAGGTTTCATGAATGGTATTTTGAATTATTATATTGATAATTTATTTAGTGGTTTCATATTTTCCATTACATTATGGATGAAAACGTGTGTAAAATCTATGGGATATTTTTAATATAGTGCATAATTGTTTCATATCCTTATTCTTGAAATTTCCACCATTATCAAAAATGATAGTATGGGTAAATAAATAATGAAAAATGATTTGGTTAAGGATAAAATTATAAATAGTAATTCCCATAATTTTGACAAGAGGCATGGCTTATACCCATTTTTAAAAATATTTAGTAGTTGTGATGATAAAAACATGCCCATTGTGTGATCGAGGTAGTTTGCCAATGAGATCTAATCCCCACATAGAAAATGGCCAAGGAGATTCCATAGTTTTGAGTTCAAATGATGGTGAATGGATTAGATAATCATGGAGTTGAAAAGGATTACACTTTTTAGTGAACTTGATAGCATCCTTTCCAAGAGTAGGCCAAAAGTATCCCATACGTAGGCATTTATGTGTTGTAGCATGTCTACTACAATGACCAACACAAACTCCACCATGTGTTGTTTAAGGATAGGAGACACCTCTTGTTGCATTACACAACATACCAAGGCACCTTTATCATTTTGATAGTAAAGGGTGTTATATATAAATATATATTTAGATGTTTATTTATGAATTAAATTATTTTTACTATAATCCATATCTAGAGGATGAGTTTGATGTTTGAGGAATTAGATGATATATTTATACCATGAGCTCTATTGAATGGTGATATCCTCAATATGATAGATAATTGACTCTTGTAGTACTATAGAAGACATAAATTTTCTTATTTGAATAATAAATGGGGAATCATTGAGAACTTGATGTGGATGAAATAAGGATGTTGAATAATCAAGAGAATCAAGGATAGAGTTTTGATCTCTTGAAATAGGATCGATGGTAAAAAAGTGAATTTTTTGGTGAGGGTAGTGGTCATATAATGATAATTGATAATATTTTCACTTTTACATTGATAATCACCATTAAATTAATGATAAATGAGTCGGGAGTTACCCAAAGCATGTAGATATGCAATATCTAAGTCGAGTACCACCCTCATACCTAAGATTAATGATTAATATTATTAATTTTATTAGTGACATAAAGGGTAAGACAAAATGTCAAGGGGATTATTTTACCATGAGGAATAATTAGAATACAACCTACCCTAACTCCTTGAAGGCATTTGACACCATCAAAATGAAGGGTCCAGGTGTCTTTGTGCAAATAGATGTTGATTTTGGGAATTTATTCAATTAATAATTTAGATTTAGTAGTATCAATAATGACATAGGAATCTTCTTGATTTCTTGCTTATAAGTCAACAATGAAGTTATGAAAGTAATCTTTAAGAGAGAGAACCTGATTGAGACCATCAACATAGAGAATGTTATTATCAGAGAGACTATCTTGAAGATGATTTTTAACATGTATGGGTGCCATAACAACTTGGTCAACAATGAATTACCCTTTGACATATTTTTGTGTGATTATACAGAGGTTAAAATCCATTAAAAGAACCATACACTTGCCAATTCTATCTCCAAGAAGATAGGATTTGAATAAAAAGTGATGAAGTGGATTAGAATGAAGTATGATAGTGTTTCACTATGTTTTGTTTTTATTTTAGAAAATAAGTAAAAACTTTAAATAAAGGGTAAGGTACAGAAGAACCTAGATTTAGTTATGCACTCATGATCCAGTTGATGTAGAGAACTCCTCTTTGGCTTGGGAGGATGAATTGAAATAACAAAGAATATAGAAATGAATTGATTAGTGAGATAGGTGTGTGGATTTCCTAGTAGATGCTAGATCCAAGAAGTACTAGACTTCACTATAGGGCTATCAATCCACTCTTAAACAAATTGAGTTTTGGAAAATGAAAAGAGATGCTTACATAAAGTAATAAAAAGTACTTAATCACAATGAAAGAAATTATTTTTAATAGAAAATGAGTGTTTTTATCAAAAATGTATTAATTCATTTAAAACTAATACTAAAATTCTAAGGCTTGATTCAAAAATTATTTTATGACTTTGCATTATGATAGAAGTTAAAAAACTAGATTTTGAGTGAGGGTTGATGGATGAATTTAACTTATTTTTGGAAAAAGAAATTACACAGTGATCGATGTCAATCATTGTGAAACTAATGTTGGTTAAGGCAATTGTGTAATATACTTATCTTTTAGTGTTTGTTGACATGGAAAAGTCCTAAAGTTGAATGTCAGCGACTTGGAAACCTAGAATAATGTGGATAGAGTGATGGTGGTTAAGTTCTTCATATTGTGGTTCCATAACACTTTCTTATCTCTGGGTTGGTTCTTTGGTTTACTAGGAAGCTTAGATTCACATGAGAGTTATGATTTTCACTCAAAAGTTTTAACCTCCTCAATAAGGGTCATGTGGCTACCTTAAGTAACTGATGTCAGTCTTGGTCAATCAACATCGATCAAGGGGTCACCCACATAGATCAAGGGAGAAATAGTCTAATTTGCTAAAATTATCCATTTTCACTTAAGTTTTCCTGTTAAGACCATTATAAGTGGTTTGAGATTATTTAAATAAACATGGGCATACATGACGAAGAGGTCTAAGAGGTTAGGGAATTAAATTCCAATGTGGGAAATAGTCTTAAGGCTAGGTGTCACTTAGTTAGCCATGGGTTTTGGTAGGGTGAGGTATAAATAGTCTTATTTAAGTTAATTAACTAATTAAATCAGCTAAATGGGGTAAATGGGTGTTATTAAGGGGCTTTAGTAAATATCCTAACCCAAAGGGGCCAAGGGGAATAAGGGGGTATTTTACAATAACTAAAACCAATTAGTGTAGTTATATAGTGTTTATATTTTGCCCCTTTTTAGGTTTCATCCACAAGATAAAAATTGAAAACACATGGTGCAATGGAAAGTTGGATTCCCCAAATATGGTAGGAGGTGTTCCCCCTCTAACTAATAAATGATGAGGTGAAAACAATTTACGTTTAGGTTTGACAAGTGGGTGTGTGAGTGTCAAAGTGGTGAGGGTGGTTATGCTTGAAATCATAAAAGGGTGCATAAGATGTAACATAGTGAATTATCATAAATTTCACCTAGACAAGGTTGTCATGGTTAAATGAAGTGACATATAAGGTAGCTTGTAGGAGGAAAAGTGATAAGTAAACTAGGCCACAACATTAGGTGTAGTTGATATGGGCGCACTTATAAAAAAAAGTCTTTGTGTTGAGTCATTCTTGTTCATAGGGAACCAAAAGTAGGGTGATCCTAAGAAGAAGAAATAGGTTGTAAGTGTTAGAGTCATAAGTGGGAATATGCCAATGCACTTGAAAGTGATACATGCAAAATTTTCACAAGGGTAGAATGATATGAAGTATGGAAAGGTGGTCAAATTGGTTAATGTGACTAAGTCAAGGTAATCATAAAAAGTATATAAATAATTGATATGAGTGACCAAAGGGTAAGGAAAGTAGTTTCATATAGTGAAAGATAAAATAGGGTAAAAGGATCCCATGGGGTGGAAAGGGGGCAAAGGGAATAGGTGAGTTAGTGTAGGTAGGGGGTGTAAAACCCTAAGTTTTGTGACCAGCTTTGGTTGGTAATGATCAATGTTTGTCATCTTAACCCAAAGGATGACCAACATTGATCACAAGCCAAACCCTGAAAAAAGGGCCCAAAAATAAAAAGGTTAATTTTTTTTATTGTTGTTTATGCATTTTATCTATATTAAAAATGATATTTGTATCAAAATGTGCATTTATAGTGGTTAAATATGGAAGCTAAGTGGAGTGTGGGGTAGAGTGAAGTGGGAGACATTTGAGAGAGCACTAAGTGGACTAGGTACCAGGGTGGGACAACTAGAGGTAAAAAACAATGTGATAAAGGAAAATCATGGGGTAAAGGGAAAGCAATGGTTGAGCGGTGGGTATTACCATGATGACACAAGATTAGATAGGTTTGTTGTGTGCTTCATTTTTGTATTTGTCTTGGAATTTTGAAAAGTTCTAGTTGGGTAAATTGAATATGTGGGGGGGGTAGGAGGGGGTTAATTAAAGGTTATGAGATGAATGTTAGATGTTAAATATGGTATAGGGGAGGGTAGGGTAGGATGGGTGATTTGATTTGAGTTAAGAGAGAATGGAAATTATGGTTTTAGGCTTTGGCCCCAACTCACAGTGACCAATGCCAATTGATGTCAACCATCAATGGTTGATGGTAAGCTAGTGTTGATCAAGATTAGATTAACATCAAGACATAACATAGAACTAGTGATAGTCAAAGTTTGATCAACATCGGTCCAAAACGGGACCAGTCTCAATCGAGGCTTGATCAATGTTGATCCTAAGGTAAAGGTTATAGGTGTATTTTTTTTGAAAAGGTAGGAATAATGTGTCAATGTTGACTTAGTGTTTAGGTAATATTGAACTAGAAAGGATACAAGTTTTAGGCTTAGGACTAGTGATAGATGTGGGCTTAGTATAGGCTTATGGTAAGCTAATAGGTTTATGGTTTAGGGGTAGTTTAATAGAATTAGAGGGGTGGTTTAGGGATGAATGTAGGTGGGTGTTTAGGTGTAGTGAATACGGTAGTGTAGGTGAAATGTGTGTGGGTTTTTTAAAGTATAGGGTAAACTAAGGTATTTATCTAACCTTGTAGGTAAGGGTGTTATTGACTATGTAAGATCAGGTGTTACCTCTCCTTGAGGAGTTATGTAGAGATATGACAAGGGATGATTGGGATCATATGATGGTGGTGAGTTTAGGTGCCATATGGTAGTATCAGTGCATGCCTCAAGACATGGTGATGATGGTATCCATCATCAAGATATGGTACCTAGATACCAATACATTTGTGTCACTAATAGGAAAACTTACCATTTTTATAGAGGATGTTCATAGGATTTTGAGGCTACCCAAATAGGGTTAAGTAGTTGTGTCGATCCATAGTGAGGATTAAGATGCATTTATGGACATGTTATACAAATAAAACACAATAAAGGCCTAGTGGCATGTGAAGGGATTCTACTTAGAAGATATTTACCATATATATACTAAGGGGAGGCTAATTATGACTATGATGATTATGATAGTAGTCACCTATTATGTGTATGCAATTAGAAATACATCACGTCTATAAATTAATCCTAACTCAAAGAAGATAGATCATACCATACACTTTCAATTGGGGACACATTACATAATCAGGATCATGACCAATATGGGGATCTATTAGACCCAATTAAGGGATATATTACCATAATAAATTATGTTAGGGAGGGTTTCAAAGCCTCCAGTCAAGCATAATCATGTAATAATTATAAGGGAGTCCTATGTTTTGATATTTCACTAAACTAATAACTAGTAAGGTAAATCTAATCTAGTGCTCACCAAATCTTATGGCATAATATGAGGGGTTATTAAGAAAATAAAACATGTATAGGAGAATATAAATTAAGATATGTATGAGGAATACCCTAATACATGGAATAAAAAGAGTAATATTATTCAAAGATAGTACTTATGCTACTTTTATCTACTAATGATAAGAACAAAGTTAGAGAATAGTTACCTGAATGATGAACCTATAGAGACTCAATCTCTCCCTTAGCAAAATGGGATTTACAAGAGGTTATTATGGTTTGTATAGATCACTAAAAAAGGCCAAAAAATCCAAGAATTTTTCATAAGACTAGATTCTCCAAGTAGAAACCCTAAGCTAAGACTCCTCAAGTAGAATGGTGGAAGAGTAGATTATAAAGAAGTGAAATCAAATAATAACTCTTGATTGATTATGAAATAATAAAAAAATGATCTTGTATATATAATTTAATTTAACCCTAATCCCTTCTAAAATTTTTGGCTAATAGGGTCAACCCAGTCAACCTAACACAATTAAGGACAAAAAGTCACTAGGTCACGTGCTAGGTCAGCCAAGAGCTAACCTAGACCCTAAATAAATTTCACCCAAAACTATATAGGGTCAACCTAGTCGACCTATTATAATAAACAAAGGCTAAAAACTATACAAGGTTGAACCAGTTGACATAGTATAGCTGATTGTCAAAATGGGCATAAGGTGAGGAAAATAATAATGTGAAATGGGAAAAGATTAGAGGAGTATGCAAAAGAGGAATAATAGCTCAAGTAAATGGTTTTAGGAGCTAGTTGGATTGGTAATAAGTGGAAATAAGGGAAAATAATACTATGAAGCACCAATGGTCTACCCACCCCTTTCTTAGTGTACCCCTTAAGGCATGTACTCAAAGAGATTAAGTCTCAATGGATTATTGTAAGATGTAAAGTGTCAATATTTAATAAAAGTTGAAAATAGTATGTGTATACACTTTGTAATTCATAACTCAAGTGGGGGAAGATTTCCCTAGGATTTGATATGTATTTTAGTAGAGATGCTAGAGGATCAAATAGTATATGTTTTGGATCTAGCATTTTTTGTCTAGGTTTATTAGGAGTTATGGGGCTATCAAGTACACAAACAATATAGGTTGAGCATATGTTTCTTACTTCATTTTTGGGAATAAGAGCATATTAATATCGTATAACCAATTGGAATACTATGAATGACATGAAAATAGGCCAAATTTAGGTTTGGTTTTATGAGATGGAGATCAGATATGGAGCTACCATAGGTAGGTGGGGAGGTGTAAGATTTGACATGGTTTAGGTAGTGGTTAGATGCACTAGTCAATGGGGATATCATATAGAGATCATGCATAGGTTTCCAATCATGGATGGGGATCAATTAATAGATATTTTCTTTGTAGATCATCAAATGGATCTATGAAAGGTAGAAGAAAGAGATAGAGTTGATCCCTTTTGACCATATGAGGAGATAATATTAAATAGTGTAAGGTATCTTGGGAGCATTCCCAAGATATAGATATGAGGATGTAGAGGCACCATTACCTTTACCATATATATTAGAGGAGGAACCAATATATGAAGATATACCAACTTTGATAAGAGTTGATAATGCTAAGGTGACACGTGAGTACATTTTTTAGTGGTAAGGAAAATATCCTATAGTGGTTGGGGAGATAGAGGATAGGGTCTAATTAGGGGTGATAGTGGATAATGGTAGGATAAGGATAAAGAGATGGAGGAAGAAGAGGTACTAATGAAGTAGGATGATCTTGCTATACATACTATTATTGTAGAGAGGGATTAGGTGAGAGCATCACTAGCTACTGCACATGCATCTCTAGCTTCCATGGTGTAGGAGAGAGACATGACATAGGGGAAGATAGTGGTGAGGACCTAAGAGAGAGAGAGTATTTAGGCACATCTAGCCACCATCTCCTAGGAGAGGGATTATTTATATGGATATCAAGTGTTAAGGACCCAAGAGAGAGCTTATCTCTAGGTATATCTAGCCACCATCACATACGAGAGAGATGGGTTACAAGCAAAAGTGACCTTGGTATCAACTGAGTGGAATGCTCTGAGATAGGTAGGAGAGGAGCATAGAGTGGATAATTTATGGGACAACCCTAGACTATCCTAATGATGTGATACATGATTACTATTGAAGATATCAGATATTATGAGAGACATGTCATCGCTAGGCCAGATGTGCCATGATATACAAAGTATCTAGTAGAGAAGGATACATCTAGGACTCCTAGTATCACTATACCTAGTGATGGCATGATAATTACAAGGGTACAAATAGGTTATAGATATCAATAGGATCTAGGGGATAGTAATACTCCTACACCATTGCTTATTATCTTTTTACTCTTTTGATTTTTTTGATTTTGACCCGTCAGTTGATTATCAAGATGTTTATACCATTTTGAGAGACATGGACACACACACACACACACACACACAGATATATATATATATATATATATATATATATATATATATATATATATATATATATATATATATATATAACATTTCATTCAAGTTATGATGATGTATGATGTCATGGTTTATTTATGCTTTTGTAGATGGTGCTCATGTGATGATTCATTTTATGATGTTTATGATGTTTATGACGTGTAGATGGTTCAACATTTTTCATTATATATATATATATATATATATATAATTTCATTCAAGTTATGATGATGTATGATGTCATGGTTTATTTATGCTTTTGTAGATGGTGCTCATGTGGTGATTCATTTTATGATGTTTATGATGTGTAGATGGTTCAAAAATTTTCATACTAGGAGATGTATGCTTAATTTAACTTTGTAGATGTGGATTTGAGTTAATGAATTTATCTGATCCCATACTTAGATGTATATTTTCTTGGATAACATAATGGTTTGATTCATTTATTTAACTTAGATAAATTTAAATGTTTCTTGATTCATTCATTATAAATGTTATTATGAATTTCATAGAATTAATTTGATTTAGGCATGATGATAAGCAATATTGATTAGATATATGAGACTTTAGAAAATAAGTATGAGATGATTATGACAAATATAATGTTTTGATGGTAATAAAACACCTAAAAAAATGATGTGAATGGTTAAAAAAATGTGACAATCATGAAATAAAACACATAATAATTAAAAATTTATTTATGATGTCATTAATTAAATTGAAAATGAAAGATGATTTTAAATGTTTAAAACCACCTTAACATATAGATTAATTTAGATAAAAAAAGGCTATATGTAAGAAGAGGAAATAAATGAGAGAATAATATTTATACAATCAAAAGACAAATGACTTAGCAAATATATCAACAAGTAGGCATGAGGAAGCAGTCATGGTGCTTAATCATTACTGAGGACCAAAAAAATAGTAAGATGGATTGGATTATGAACATAATCCCTTATTATTATTTTAATTAGTGTTCATTAGTTTTTTAAGAAGTGTCTTGATCACATAATGTCAAATAAGCTCAAAATCCCTTATTTTGTGGAAGGTGAAAAGGGAGATGGATGGTAGTGGAACCTTCTTGTGGGGATAACTTGCCCCTTCTATAGGTGATCAAAGAGCCATTATAAATAATTATATGTCTTATTTGGTGTAGAATAATCAATGTAAGAATTCTAATCTTGACTTTTATGAAATCTGATTATAGCTTTCATATATAATTTTTTTCTTTTTTATATTTTGACTATGGGTCTTTTTTATGTTGTTTTTGTTGAGAGGTTGGGGAAGCTAATCAATGTGAGAATATTCCATGAGATTTATTGTTTTGAAAAGTGTTTGACTTATCCATATTTCAAGGGAGTGGTCTAAGCTTTTTATTTGTGATATTTGGATAGCTATCCTTCAAGGGAGAAGTCTATCTTATTTTAAGTAATTATGAGATGTTTTGGTAGCTATCCTTTAAAGGAGTAATTTGTAATGCTAGAGATGATCCATAAGATATATATATATATATATATATATATATATATATATATATATATATATATATATATATATATATATATATATATATATATATATATATATATATATTATTTTTGTGTTTTTGTAATCATAGAATTACTTATATATGCCTAAGGTTTACCTTTATGAAGGCAAAACTATAGAAAAAGAAGGTTGAATAGTGGGTGAGAGGATGCTTTAAGAGGCAATGACCATGGGGATCCATCCTAAAAGAGATGAAAAGTATCCATAAGAATCATGCCGTAGGTAGAGTCATGGTACCCATATTTAGGATTGAGGCTAAAACTATGATGGATAATTACATGATTATTACCTTTAATCAATTGTCCTCAAAGTAAGGGGGTGAAGGTATAATCTTTTAAAATAGGGGATGAGCTTAAGTTAGACATAAGGTGAGTTTGAACTTGTTTCAACAAAAGAATGGATGTAGATACAAAGTATTAAGGGGCTCAAGTTCCATTTTCCCTTCAAGAGATGATAATTGATAAGCTCTTGACCCATACTTATGTGTTATGATATACAGTCCAAGTCAATTGAAAGCAAACTTTCCCCTCTTGCTTATTTCCATGTTGGTTACATGTTGATTTTACTTTAAGATGAGGTCTCATATATTGAATTATTTCTCTATAAGGTTTTTTTTTAAGCATGCTTGATTCATTTTTGATATACATAAAGATGGTTAAGCATGACAAAATGATGATCATCAAGTAGCTCAAGTTAGGCTAAATGTTCTCGATGATAATCTCCCTTCGAGATTATATCTTTGAGGGATATATGAAGGGAGATAATTTGGACTTAAAGAGGTGAGATATCCTCCACTCCAAAGACAAGTGAGAAAGGGGTAGTACCTATAGGTGTTATATATTCCCATAGAGGGAAGGGAATGTGTAAGTGTAAATCCCTTCCTGATGCTTTGACCATTTTAGTTAGCATTTTATTAGAGGCTTAGATTTTCCATTATCTTGTGGATGATATAGAGATGAGAAGCTTAAATTAATGCTAAATAAATCACAAATATTTCTTACTTTCTTATTTTTAAATGATTTACCATTATTGATGATTATTTTGTGAGGAAAACTAAAGTGATAAATGATGTGATGGTTAATGAAGTCAATAATTTTATCATCTTTGGTTGAGATGAGGGGAATAGTCTCTACCCATTTGGTGAAATATTATATTTTGGTGATATTATAATGATGTCACTAGAAATAATGAGGGTTAACTTCACTAATTAGATCTAATACCCACTGAGAGAAGGGCAAGAAATATTTAGAGACTTAAATACTATGACTAGGAATGTGATGCAAATTAGCATGTTGTTGATACTTGACACACTTCTTGATGTAATCACAATAGCCTTGGTTAAGGGTAGGCTAATAATATCTAAGGTGAAGGATGTATTTAAAAATCATTAGACCACTAAAGTGTCCTCTATAAATCCCATCATATATTTCTTTGATTTCATGAGATATTTCATGACTATGTAGGCATCTAAAAAGAATATTGTTAAAGCCTAACTTGTAAATAATTCCCCATAGTATGGTATAGTGAGGTAATATATATAAATTATCATCTACAATTTATAGAGAGATTAGAAGGAATGATAGCTAAGGTAAGATAGTCAAATATTTACTTACACCAAATATCAGGTTGAGCTTCTTCCACATTACAGATGGAAAGGAGGCCTAGTTTGGTGAAAGAGGGTTCATTAAGGTGATGGATGGTAACAAATAATTTAGAATAAGAAGGCACAAATTATATTTGGGAAGAAAAATAAGCCATGGTATCGACAAACTTGTTTATAGAACATGGAATTTCTTAAATAAGGTAATGATCAAATGACATCAATAGTACATCTATCAATTATTTATACTTTTATAAAACATCACTTTTACATTGGTTGGAGACATTTATTTGTTTTACCATAAGTTGGGAGTCACCAAAAATTTTGATCTATTTAACTCCTAAGGATAAAGTTGTTTGGAGGATGAGAACTAGGGCCTCATACTTAGCCATGTTGTTGGTGCAATCAAAGTCAAGTTTAGAGGATAAGAGAAAAGGATCACCTTCAAGGGGGATAATGATGATGTCATCACCCACACCACATTGAAACTTTTATCTATCAAAGAAAATGGTTATTAGATAATCAATGTCTTCTTAAGAGAGAGTTGTGATGGATTCATTGGGAAACTCAAGAGGAGGAAGTTCATTGTTGACAAAAGGGGCATCATCCAATTAATTGATAATGATTTTCCTTTTTATTTAATTTGTTTGAGTAACTTAAGATCTAAATAAAAAAAAATCATAATCCATCTATCCATACATTTATCTTGATATGGCTTAGAATGCATGTACTTGAGTGGGTTAGTGCTGGTGATGACAAAGGTTTTGTGGTTAAGGAGGTAGTCATGAAGTTTAGAAGCCACAAAGTCCAAGGTGAGGCATAATTTATTAGTATGTGTATATTGAGTTTAAAACTCTTTAAGTGTTCAAATTATATAATATATTGCTTGCTCTTTATGCTAATTATCATGATGTGAAAGGATGGCACCTAAGGAATGGTCTATGGAAAAAATGTAAAGGTATAGGGGTTATCCTCTTTTAGAGGGACAAGCATAGGCATGGAAATAAGGTATTGTTTGAGTGAGACAAATGTATTTTTATAGTTTTTGTTCCACTTAAAGAAGATATCCTTCTTAAGAAGGTGATAAAAAGGTTTCCATCTATCAGATAATTGAGTGATGAAGTGACAAATGGATTGAAGCATCCCCTATAGACTATGTATTTTCTTGAGGTTAGTCATAAGATGCATGTCGATGATTTACTTGAATTTAGTGGGATAAAATTATATTCCATAGAGATAAATAATAAATCCAAGAAGTTTTACTGATAAGACCCCAAAGATACACTTCTTTAGGTTAAGGCAGTTATGAAAGTGCATAAAGCATTCAAAGATAACCTTAAGGATTTACAAATGATCCTTATTACATTTAGACTTTTCAAGGAGGTCATATACATATTCCTCTATTATTTTATGGATAAGGTCATGAAATATGTAGGTCATGGCATGTTGATTAGTTGCATCAACTTTATTTAAACCAAAAGTCATGACCTTATAGTAGAAATTTCCTCTTAGGGTGATAAAGGTAGTTTTATGTTGATATTACAGGGTGATCAAGATATAATTATATATCAATAATCCATCCATAATAGATAGCATATCATCGTTGATAGTTAGATCGACAAGCTGGTTAATGCTTGACAAATGAAAGTTAACTTTTAAACAAACAAGGTTAAGATCATGAAAGTCTACATAAATATGAAGTCCCCATATTAATTTGGTGATAGGATTTACATTAAAGAAACATTGGGTAAAATAAATGGGTTGGATGAAGTTGATGGATAAGAGATGTTAAATCTCTTTTTAACAAGAAGGGTAATGTAAGGGTGCATCCTTCAAAGATTTTGCCTAATAGGGTTGGTATTGAGGTTAGAGATGATGTTATGGATGACTATGGAAGGGGGGTTCATGGAATATCACTATAAAACCAATAAAATACTATATTAGGATCATGTATAAAGGAAGATAAATCTTGATACTTTGATGAATTTAAGGATTGACTAATTTTGACTATGTGGGGGTTATACTGAGTGCCAAAGTTGATGTCAATGGTAGCTTCATTTAACATGGTTGATGTCTTAGGAGGAAGGGATTTTTGAAGTGAGGAATATTTAGTACCAAGATAGGTGATAAGGGAATCATCATCCTGACACTAGATAGTATTAATGGTAGGATAATCATCTTCTACCATCTCAGGATGAGTTAGAGGAATAGTTTTTAGTTTCCATATCCTTTTGATAGGTCAAGGGTCCCAAAATAATCATATTGATCAAAAAAAGGGTTAGGGGGAATGGTGTAAATATCCTCATATTTTTAAGAAGGGGTTGGTGAGGATGGGATTTCTTCCTTAATGATTTTGATGGAAGATGGGTTGGTTGGCTCTTTTAGTGGGTTGAATCTAAGACCATATCATTCATGATGATTTTGTGTTTTACATGGGAGAAATTCATTTGGTCCATGTTAATAATAGCCTAAACTAAATCCATTCTAATGACACTAATGGAGGTGGGTTTAGCAAAACTTTGGTCTATCCAAGAAAGAGAAATTATAAGTGAATGGTTTAACAAGAGAGGAGGTATTAAAAGTAGAAATTAGTTGATCAAGTCCCCCAAAGATAATATGGTTTATAAATTAGGAGGACCAAAAGTAAAAATGGTTCCAATGTTGGAATCATAGCAAGTATGTTGATGAATATTTCCATACTCTTGTGGAGTAGGAAGAGCATCTAGAGTTAACAGGTGATACTCCCCAAGTGAGAGATGTTGGAATGTGGATTCCAAGGTGTCTTTCATAGGGATTTAGGAATAAGGTATGTATGAGCTTATACAAGCTTGGTTGATGGAGGATGAAGGGGATGCATCCTTTAATGGGATGAAAACATCATTGGGTAGGTAAGTCATATTACATGACTTTAAAGGACTAGGGTGGGCTAGAATTACATGAACTTGACCCTTATGCTCAAACTTGATGCATCTATATAAAGTTGATGGCACACAACCCATGGAATGGATTCAAGGTAATTTAAGTAATATATTATATTTAAAATCTCTTTCTACCATGCATAAGATCTCAATAAGAGTAAAAGGTCCCAAATGTATATGAAGGATGACCATCCCCAAGGTAGTTTTCATTGCATCATTAAAATATTAGAATAAAACAATAGTTTTTGACATGATGTTCTCTATGAGATTAAGTTAATCATACACATGGAAAGAAATGATATTAATGACATTTCCTTAATAAATCATAACCCTCTTGATCTGGGTTTGGTTGATGTGGGTGGTAATAAAGAGGGGAAGATCCAGATCATCTAGATGAATAAGGGGTATCTCTAAATCCTAGAAGGTGATGAGGGTGAATAACTGAAGGGCTCCAACAAGTTTTGCTAGTAGTCAAGGATCTTTGGATTGAACCTTAATCAATTAAAATTATTCCATCATATCTTGATGGTGTTGGGGCAAAGTTTGGATTAACTCATTCAAATTCATCTTCACTAGTGTTTAGTGAAGTTGTTTAAGAACTAACCTATGTATTAGTACAAATATGTTAGATTGGGGTGTACCCAATATATAAATCTTGGGCTTAGGTGAAGGTGGTTGGGGTGTTTTGGTGGAATAAGGGTATGTCCATGGGATGAAAAATTTGTATTTTCATTTATCCTTTTAGGTTTTTAATTGAGTGACTACATGAATGGTGTGGATTTGGAAGGAATTTGGGCTAATAGGCTACTTCAGTTCTTCCATACTCATAGATGAGAGTTTGGGGATAGGTTGATTTGGGGTGGTAGCTTCTAGTGTTTGTCTTGGAGGTGGGTTGATGGTAATTTTCTATATTAATAGATCATTTACATTACATAGTTTTTATATCATGTCTTGGAGAGATTTTCAATTCTTCATGCCATATCTAGGTGTTCTATGGTATGCGTAAATCAAATTATCATTTAACCAAGCTATTTTTGGACTAAGAGGATCAAATCATTTGATGATAGGTAAGATTAAGTAGGAATCTTGTAACAACCTTTACAAGGTATAATTGGATTTTAACTAGGGTGGAAAGAAGGTGGAAGTTTTAGTTTTGATGGTTGGGGTGGATACCTATTTAGGGGTAGGCTTAGTGAATGGAGCTTTGGTTGGGGGAATGTTTTTGGTATATGGTTTTGAGGTAGATGGTTTTGAGGTTAAGGGATTTGGTGTTGAGGGTTTGTTAATAATACATTGAGGTGTGAATATAAGTGGAGGTTTGACCTATGGTTTCTTGGGAAGGATTGGTATTTTTAACAATTTGGAAGGGTGAAGTCCCAAAATAGATGAGGGATGTGGACCCAAAATTAAGGGTAAAGTGGAAATGGGAGGTAAGATGGTTTTGGATTTTTGAATCCTAGATGGTTCAATTTTATTTTTTGGTTTGGTTTGAAGATTTTTAGGTGTTTTGGTGGTGTCAATTATAATTTCAAGGGAGGATGGGTGAGATTATAAGTGGGAAGGACACCTAGGTTCTTGATAGGATTTAACGGGGTAGTGGAGGTTACTTTGTGTGTTCTTGAATGAGTTAGGTTGGTAGTTTTATCTAAAGTTTGGGATGTGGAATTTTTTTTAAAGTTTATTTGAGGTAGTGGTGGTTTCAATTATGGAGGTTGAATGTTGGGTGGATAATGGTGTGGGTGGTGACTCCTTATTTGTTGGGTATGGAAGTTCAAGGTGGTGCCAAAACATGGCCTGGTTAAAGTTTGGTTGAGATAAAAATTCTAGATTTTGGACCAAGCTTGAGAAAGGTTTATAGATAGGCTTAGTTACCTAAGTAATGGACTCTAGGGATAGACCAAGTGGATGTGGAAGTGGTATGGTAACATTTCCCTTTTCTTTTGTCAATGGTTCTAAGGATTTGGTGGGTGATTCTACCATGTAAGGAGTAGGTGAGACAATATCTTCCTTAGTTATTCTTTTTGAAGGAAGGGTAGATAGTTATAACATGGAATAAAAGGGCATAGGAGTGATAATTTCCTCCTTTATTATGTTTTATGAAGGAAGGGTAGGTGATTCCATTATGGAAATAAGTGGAGAATAAATTATGGTTTCTTCTTTTGTTATGCTTTTCAAAGTAAGGGTACGTAACTCCACTTTAGAAGTGAGTGGAGAATAAATGGTGGTTTCTTCCCTTGTCATGATTTCCAAAGGAAGGTTAGGTAAATCCACTTTGGAAGTGAGTGGAGAAGAAGTGGTGGTTTGGGCCATGGGTTAATTAACTACAAGTTTATTAAGAATAATATTAACTATATGAACCTCATATTTGTGGGATGTTTTTGCATTAGTATGCTCATTGTTTGTGGAATGTGGGTTATTTTTTAATGGTTATTGGAAGATGTCAAGAGTTTTATTGGGGGGCATATTTGGGTTATCCATCACAAGTTCACCCTTGTCTATTAAGTCTTGGACAATGTTTCTAAATGTTTTGCATCTATCAACATTATGCCCAATGACATGGTGAAAGATGCACATCTAATTTTAATTATACCAAATTGGTATATTATGGGAGGAATCAAATTATTGAGGTGGTTTTATTGGAATAAGTTGGATTATGGATGCCTTTAACAACTTTTCCAAAACTGAAGCGTAAGACTCCCCTAGCATAATTTACTAATTTTATACAAAATGGTTTTGGGATTTAGAATTTTATAATAAGTGGATGAGTTGAATTTGTTGAATACCATAAAAGGATCTATTATAAGTACAATGAAATTATATATTCCTTTAGCTTTGGTATTGGCATGGTTTATGGGTTTATAAGAAGCTTCAGTAGATTTGAAACTAGCATTTTTATTCCTCAACTTAGGTTTACCCTCATCAATTACTCAAATTTATAACTTTTTAGCCATGATAAATGCCTCATCAAAGGTCTAGAAGGTTTAAACCTATAGGGTGGATGAGATGTGTTTAACACATTACTGAGAGAAACTCTTAATTAATTTAGGTTGGGGTAAGGAGAAGGATATTTGGTTGTTCAACAACCTCCAACAATCAATGAAATTAGTAATAGATTCATATTCAAATTGTCTAATGTAATATAATTAAGTTATAAACACATTCTTGGATATATTGATATAAAATTGGTCTAATAAAGTTTGATCTAGTTGAGTGAAAGAGAAGAGGGAATTCTTAGTGATGGTAATATACCAATTTAATGCAGGGCCTGATAAGGACATAGGGAAGGTATAGAGAAGAAGAGCATCATCATAGGTAATTAGATAACATGAATGCCTAAATTATCTTAGGTTTTAATGGGGATCTTCCCTTATTTAGAATTTGGAAAAATTTTGACGTTCCCATTATGCAGGGTAAGGTTGTATTGGCACAAAAGGGTGGATGGGTTCATTGTAAATATGATCATAGGATAAAAGATCATGGGCTTTAGAAATGGATTTTTATATAGTGATGATCTTTTCCATCAACATTTTAATAAGTTCTATTTATGGTGGTGCACCCCCATTAATTATAAGGTATGCATTATTGGGGTTGTGATGGTGAAATATATTGGTAATTAGTAGAAGGTTGGGTAGATGCCACATATTGGTAATTAGCCACGGAATGTTGGGAAGATGGTGGAGGCATATATCCTTATGGGTTTAGGATATAGCTTGAGTTGCATATGATAGTATTTATTGGGTCATAGGCATGGTTGGGTTAGTTGGTTTAAGGTGTTTAGTTACTTTGGTGCTTATGGGTGGGAGAGTAGATGGTATGGAAAACACTATGTTTTGGGAAGGGGTGGAGGATGTTGGATTTTTAGTGGAAAGTGTTAGGGAAGAAACACTAGAGTAAGGCATCCCAATGGTATGTGGTTCTTGGGTTTTTATAAGCTGAGTTATCCTTACATTTGATGGGTTAACAATGGGGTTGGTAGAAGTATATGGTGATTGGGAATTGGTTAGTGGAAGGGAAGATTGGTTTTAGGTAATGGTGGTTGAGGGGTTGTTCATGGAAGAAGAAGCTTAGGTCATCATGGATTGGGTGGTAGAGATAGTGGCAACTGAGGTTTAATACATAGGTTAAGTGGATATACCATAGGGTGGTATAATGGAAGGAACCAAAGTAGAGGTATGATTAGTAATTATGGCAAGATATTGTTGAAGGGTCATGAGGTTATTATCAAGGAGGTTGGTAAAGTCCATATCTCCCCAGGTAAAATATCGAGTAATATTGAGATTCCTAAAATGGTTAGGGGAACTTTATACATCTAAAGTGTGATCCATGGATGAGGAAGATGAAGTTGGTTAGTGGGGAGGTTGGTTTTAGTTTGCTTGATCTCTAACTTGTTTCCTTGTCAAGACCATGCAATGAATGGTGGAAAAAATTTGGAAGTTTGTTGGAAATTAACTCACACACTGAAAAAGAGAGAAAATAAATAAAATATTTAAGGAAATAACACACATGCTAAGAATAATTTTAATCCTATAATTATTTTTGTCTCACTTTTAGGCATATGCCTCAATTTAGAAGTTTATGTGACTCCACTTGGTTTTTGAAATGGGTACCAGAATAAGAATTCTATATATGGTTTCAGGTTTGTTTAAGGATCTCAAGATCTCTATATTAGAATTGGTACATGGCTTGATATTGGGGCCTACCCCCTCACTTCACACACTAAAATGATAAGGGTATCAAGTGCTTAGCCAAGATATGTTGAATTACCAGAGTTTATACTCAACCAAGGTATAGAGTTTTGGTTTCTCCCCTTGGTAGTGAATTCTAAGTTGGATATCCAAGGGTGAAGGTTTAATGTTAGGTTATGAAATCCTAGTTAGGCCTTATGTTAATGTTTGATGAATTAACTATATGAGTGGTTTGGTATGTGTGTGTGATAAGAGTGATTGTTATGATTGATTTACCAATTACTTAAACTATGTGATATAACCAATCAATAAATCAATCAATGAAGGTTGATTTTAAACCCAAAAGGAAAATTTTAATTTCTTTGAATGAGTACAAAAATAACTAGAGTACACCTAAATATAGAATGAAGATACAAGTCTTATCTTAGGTTGAATGCTTTTTCACTTTTTAGAAATAAAGGGAAATAAATGATTTACCTTTTCTAAGAAAGTAAAGAAACAAGTAGTTGCTTTTGAAAAAAAATAATTAAAAGTTACTATTTTCAATTTTAAAAATGAAGAAAAGAATGTTTTAATTTCAAAAACAAAGAAGTTTAATTTATGAGTCTTTCACTAATGCAACTAGAATGTCCTAAAACAATTATGAACCCAAGAAAACTCTAGGGTCCCATCAGTGTGCCAGAATGTTTCACTATGTTTTGGTTTATTTTGTTTTTATTTTAGAAAATAAGTAAAAACTTTAAAGAAAGGGTAATGTATAGAAGAACCTAGATTTAGTTGTGCATCCATGATCTAGTTTATGTAGAGAAATCCTCTTTGGCTTGGGAGGATGGCTTGAAATAAGAAAGAAGACATAAATGGATTGATTAGTGAGATAGGTGGTTAGATTGCCTAGAAAATTCTAGATCCAATAAGTACTAGACTTTACTAGAGGCATGTCAATCCATTCTTTAAAAAAGATGATTTATAGAAAATGAAAAGAGATGCTTGTATAAAGCAATAGAAAGTACTTAATCATAATGAAAGATGTTTTTAAAGAGAAAATGAGTGCTTTTATCAAAAGTCATTAATTTGTTTAAAACTAATTCTAAAATGCTAAGAATTGATTCATAAATTAGTTTATGACTCTGTATTATGATAGAAGTAAAAAAACTAGATTTTGGGTGAGGACTAATGGGTGAATTTAGCTTATTATTTTGGGAAAAATAAATTACATAGTGACCAATGTCAGTCACTATGAAACCAATACCAGTTAAGGTAATCAATTTCAGTCAGGGAATGACTAATGCTAGCTAAGGGGTGATTGATGTTGGTTATTATGGGTTTTATTTGTGGGTAAAATGTATTTTAGGTTAGTCATAGGAGGGATTTTATGGGTTGTTTGGGGTTGGATGATGGTCATGGAGGTAGGAGGGAATCTCAGGGATATCAAACTCATGGGTATGACACTCAAGTGTCTAAGAATGTTAAATGGGTGTTTGGTGGAATGAGTGTTTGGAGTTATAGAACTCCAACACAAGAGATGATATGGGGAGAAATGGGAAGTGGGTGAAAGCATTAAAACTACTAAAAACTAAATAACTAAACTTATTAAAGAAATTATATACTTATATTTTGGTGTTTTTTGGCTTGGATAAGTCTTAAAGTTGAATCTAAGATTCTTAAGAACCTATAACAATATGGATAGAGTGACAGTACTTGAGTCCTTTATATTGGGGTATTGAAACACTTTATTATCTCTAGGTTGGTTCTTTGGTTTGCTAGGAATCTTGGATTCTCATGAGAATTCTGATTCTTTCTTAAAATTTTCAAGATCATTAGCAAGGTTCTTGGGGATACCTTAAATAACCAACATCGGTCAAGGGGTGATTGATGTTGGTAAAGGGAGAACTAGTGTAAGTTTCCAAAATTAGCCATTTGTACTTAAGTTTGGTTACTAAGACCATTATAAGTGGTTTGATCTTATTTAAGGAAACATGGGAATATATTAATAAGAGTTCTAGGAGGTTAGGTCATTAAATCCCAAGGTGGTAAAGAGTCTCAAGGTTAGGTGTTACTCAGTTAACCATGGGTTTGGGTAGGGTGAGGTGTAAATAGGCTTATTTAACTTAATTAACTAGTTAAATTAGATAAATGGGGGTAAATGGGTGTTATTAAGGGGGTTTAGTAAATATCTTAACCCAAGGGGGCCAATGGGGTATTTTACAACAACTATAA
Source organism: Torreya grandis (assembly GCA_037957365.1). Lineage (NCBI taxonomy): Eukaryota > Viridiplantae > Streptophyta > Pinopsida > Cupressales > Taxaceae > Torreya > Torreya grandis. Next base: position 1,354,074 of record JARHVA010003648.1, read on the forward strand.
CCAATTAGTGCAGTTTTTAGTGTCTACACAAGTTATTTGATAGAGCTTATAATGATGAAGCTTTTCAGTTGTAAAATATATATTAAAGTAATCACATTCTACTTTGGTATAACATTTTTCCTAATTTATGAGGTCTCTACTAATATATTATATATCATACTCTCTTCCAATATCATCTTTTTGGGCAAGCATTTCCCCAATTGGTATGGGTGTAGAAGAAGTGTACAAAATTAAAGTATAGTTATTATGAGGTCTATGAAGAGTAAGTGAATATATAAATGATTCTTTCATGTTTTCAAATTCATTTTGACAAGGATTAGGTCATTATAAAGCATTTAATTTATTAATAAGGTAATTAATAGAGTAATTGTGATAATCTATTTTATGGATGAATCATCAAATGTCCCCAAGCTTACCAAGGTAAGTATGAACGTCTAGAATAGATTGAGGAATAGGCATGTTGAATATGTCATTTATTTTAGTAGGATCAACATCAATAATACAAAGAGAGACTAATAAACCTAGAAATTTACTAGATGTAATGTCAAAAACACATTTGTATGGGTAGAGTCTAACTTTATATTTGATGAATCATCAAAGATGATGGCAAGATCAGAAAGATGAGTTTTATGGATTTTGTATTTGGAAATTAAATCATCCACATAGGTTTCCATAATATTATGGATAAGGTCATGAAAAATTTGGTTCATATCCCATTGATAGGTAGATCCAGTGTTTTTAAGGTTGATATTATTTTAACATACAAATAGGTGCCCCGTTCTGTGTTAAAATTTGTCTTATGTTAGTCTTTAGGGGAAATATAGATTTTAATGTAGATAAAAAACCATCCATGAGGAATAAAATTTCATATCCAATAGTGGAATTTAATATGGAATCTATTTAAGGCAATAAAAAATTATCCTTATGACAAACAAGGTTGAGATTATAGGAGTTGATATAAAACCATGGTAACTTTTTTGTGAATAGGAACTGTTGGATAAAAATTTATTATACTCCATAGGTTTGATATATTTTACATCTAATAGTTTCATGATTTATTTATGGCACAAGGTGGAAACTTTGAGAGGAATTTTTTGTTATTTTTATCAATCTTGTTTGGTATCTAGGTATTAATTATGTTATGCACTATGATACTAGGATCAATTATAGGTATGTCCTCATATGATAAATTAATAGTCTCGTGATATTTATTTAATAATATACTAAATTCATCATGTTTTATTGCCATGAGTTCTCTAAAAACTATTATAGGTTGAGGACATGAGGGTGTGCCATATTCTATTCTTATAGTTTCTTTGATAAGCATAACATTTTTGTATTGAAATTGATATGGTGAATTAGGAAGAGAGTAAATAGGGTTGGTTTTAGGATCAATTCTAGCAATGAATTTGTTAAAATGAGAGACATTTTTCTTAAAATTCCCATGTTTTTGGTGTTGATAATGAAGTTGAGGTTCTTAAGCATGGGGAAACTCAAGGATGGATTCATCACTAGGTAACATAGATATAGGTCCATGATATTCCACATATAATTCAATATAAATTATTTTAATACCATGGTGATTGTATTTAAAATGTATCTGGCATACATTTTTGGCCTTAAAATTGAGAGAAATCTTAGGAGTAGGTGAAATTATAGAGGAAGGTTGATCAGATTCAATTGGTATATCTTTGAAATCATTGATAGGGAGAAGATATAGTATAATAATCGATGTGATAAGATGTATAGAAGGTTTTGAAATTTTTGAAGATGTGAGAGGTAAGATTTGTTCAACCACCCAAGGAGTCTTAAGAAGTGAAAAATTAACTAGAGGTACATGACCTTTAGGTTCTAACTAAAAATACATGGAAATGGTATGAACATTGTGGTTATAAGCATGTATTTGGGCTATTTTCGTCTGATAATGTTGAACATCCAAATATATTGATTAATATTGGGCCATAATGTAGTTATCATCAAAGGTTGGAGAAATAGTAAATGCTTATGAATCAAAAGGAACTTCCAAAGGTGAGATGCCTAGGTCACTAAATTTACACAGTGACATAATTAAAGGGTCTTAAAATAGCTTAAACATTCCATAGTCATTACACATGATAATATCTTATGTATATGATATTTCATGTGCATTACATAGAGGAGGGAATAAATGATCTCATTGATAAGAAGGATGGTATGATCATGAGCTAACAAGGAGGAAGACACTTTGAAATATGAGGTATCTTGGTAGTATTACATGTATTTTTCAAATCATTTGGATCATCATCATTATAATCAACAAAAGTGACTTTTAAATCAGGATTCATATTGATGAATTCTTGTAAAGGTGTATTTTTTTATAAAAGTTGAAATACAATATTGAGATTTAGGATTGGGTAGTTGAATACTCCATGGGTTAGGATAGACCTTATGTTTATACCATTTTCCATAATGAATTAACACTATACATTATATTTTAGAAGAGGTAATAGCCTTCTTGTAATGAGTCCATGGGCATCCTAGGAGTATATTATAAGATAATGGTAAATTAAGGACCATAATCTTAATGCATATAGTTTTGGGTCAATAGTAAGATGGAGAAAAATGTAACCAAGTGGATTTTGATTAGACTTTTAAAATCCATGACATGTTAAATGAGTTTTCTTGAGATGATCTTTGTTATATCTAAGTTGTTAAATGAGCCAAAGAGATGCCACATTAATTTCTAAACCTTCATCTACTAATACTTTTAAAATGAGGGTGGCATTAATGATTATTTTGATAAAGAGATGTGGATCATTAACTCATAAGATAATTTCATCATTGATCATGCCTTGTTCAAGTAACTCTATGGAAGGATTTGAATAAGGATAAATATATTCAATGGTATGAACTTCTATTAGTTCAGGATCATGAGAAGGTGGTTCCTATTCTAAGGGATATGGTTCTTTGATTTCTTGGAGTCATTTCATTATAAATTTATGATGATAAAGAGAGGTGTGAACTAACTCCATGAGAGTAATTTTACAAAGAATAGATTTGAGTTCTTATAATAAGTTCCAATGAGTTTTGGAAGAGGAAGAACTAGCACAAGGCTTCGAGCTTAAAATATGTTTAAGAGGAAGAGAAGTGATTATAGGTTTGGATTGAGGAGGTGGTTCCTCATTGATTTCTTAAGGTGAGTAGTAGTAGTAGTATATTTGATAAGTTGCTATTATAGTGATGGATTTTTGGTTTGGTGATGGGATCTTTGTGGGTTGGTTTGTGTCGGTAATTGACCTTAGTTGAATTTATGTATAGGGAAATGGTATAGTATTGACTATAATTAGTGTTAATTACAAAAATATCATTGTTTCATTATTGAGGGTTAGATGTATAGAAATATTTTTGTCTGATATAGGAAGAAGATTTAGAAGCTTATTTATTTTGAGAAGAATTAACATAATCTTGATGATGGATTTTGATCATGGCATCATGATAGAATGAATTTCCTAGCATAAAAGAAATGAATTTTTTTGTAATCCATCGACATTTTTCATGGGAATGACCTATATCAGTGTGAAACCAAAAAAAATTATTAGGATCATACCATTTAAGGGGATTATTGGGATACATGAATGGTTTAAAAGGTGCTAAAATTTGTTTCATTTATTGCATAATTATTGGCATATGGGAGAATTGAAGATTTTATACTTTAGTTAATCTTGGTTTGATTTGAGGATGGTTACCACTTATCACATTAGTTTAATGATAAAAATTTCCCTTGATGATTTTAGTGTTAGGTTCAAACTATTTCATTAGGAAGTCTTGATGCATAGCTTGATCAAGAACATTTAAAGTTTAGGGAGTGAAAGTTCAAACTTTGTATTGGAGTGAAGGTTTTAATTCCATTATAAAAAGTTTACACAAATTTTCATCATTCATGTTATGATCAGCCTTATGAGCCTAATATTTCCATAATTTGATAAAATCATGAGCTGATTTGATAGGAGATTAATTAGCATTGATGAAATGACTAAAACATTTTTTGGGAAGATCAGTGTGTTGGAATTATTTAAATAAAGGGTTGATTAAATCCTCCAATTTCCATATAGAATGTTGGGTAAGTTGGTTATACTATTATAATACATCACCAGTGAATTTTTTGACTAAAATTTTAGTTGTGGCAAATTTATTAGTCTGGATCCACTCTTGATAAAGATTACTGAATCCCTTAAGAAAATATGAAGGGTCTTTAGTCCCATAATATTTAATAGTTGGGGATATATTACCAGTATAAATATATATAATGAAAGGGGATAAGGGATTATCTTGAAAGTGTTGAAGCATCTTATTATTCATGATAGGTTGGGAAATGACATTTCCTGCTACATCTCTAAGAGGTGTAGGGATAAAATTTTGATTATGTTGAAGAAGAAGAAAGGGAGGTTGATTATAGGTGTTGATCAAATGATGTTATAATTTCATCATTTGAGAGGTGATATATATTTTCGTGATGCTCATTTGCTTTACTATTTGTGCAAGAATTTGAATTGTATCAATTGGTGGGTTGGTGTTGGTAGGAGTATTCCCCAAATTGGCATTAGGGGGAGGGTTTCTAGGTGGCATATTTCATCTAGGGTTATTAGATATGATTATATCAATCACCCCAACATTATGGTGAGATTTTTGAAGATGAGAATTATCTTGATAAGTATGAAAAGGATATGAATCACCAATCTCATCTATCTAAGTGATTTGAACCATGTTGATATAGAAAGATGAGGGAGGTTAAGAGGTTCTCTAATAGTGAGTATCCTATTAGGAAGTGAAATTAGGAAGAAAATAATATCCCATATATCATATAAATATATTTAGGTTGTCTAAAAAGATTATAATAGGGGATTTCATGATGTTGGAGAAAAAAATCAGAGATTAGGAAGTAAAGAGTAAAAATGAAAATAGAATCAACCACACATATACGAGTATCAACTAATAGGTATAGAGTCAACTAAGTTGATAGAGTATATGAGAAAGTTCCACAAAATAAGATGAAACAAGATATAGTTGAGCTGGTCAACTATGTTTTACAAAGAATAAAATTGAAACAAATTGGAGAGATACATAATTGTATGGGTCAACTACATAATGTAGATTAAGAAACTAAACATATCAGAAAGATATATAGTCATATTGATTAATTATGTACTTGAAAAGGGGAAATTGATCAAGCTATTAAGGACACATAGTTAGAAAAACTGATTGTGTGTTGAAGGGAAACAAGATTGATAGTCTATAATAGATTATTTTGATAGGGATGATAGTGTTCTAAAAATAGATAAATATTTTGTAGGATACTATCCAAGAAAATGAAATTAAGCACACAATAAATTAGCTCAATGTGATTGATCCAATTGGAACACACAACACAAACCTAGAACCAATGTTGGCTAATACAAGTTTTGAAATAAAAAATATAATGATCAAAGAACAAAAAGCAACTTGAAAGTAAATGCTAAATAATTGGTCATTTCTAAGTGTTATTAATTTATAATAAATTTTGAAATTAGTGTGATGGGGGTTTGGTTATAATAAGGAACTAGAAAGAAATCTAAGATTATTTTTAGGAATTTTAGGCTAAAAATGATCTATATTAGCAATGTTACTGGCTTGGTATTGGGGCCTACCCCCTCACTTCACAAGCATGTAATTATAAGGGTGTTAGGTGCTTTGAAAATATATACCTTCAATCATGTGTTTATACTTGGCCAAAAAACCAAGTTGACTTTCACCTTGGTGATGAAATTAAAGTATGTAGGCCTTGGGAAGATAAATGATTAATGTTTTTTGTGTAAAGTGATTTGGAAGTGTGTGAAAAAGAGAAAAATAGTGTGACTAAATCAGTAATTAAAAAAACACATAATTAATCTATGTTTGTTTACTCTAAGCATGCAAGCAAATGAAAAAAAGTGAACTAATTACTAGAAAAAGTAGGTTAATTCTATTTATTGTGAAGATTATAGAGTCAATTTAGGTGACACTATATGTAAACAATGCAAAATAGATTCAATTGAGTCAATACTATTTTGTGGAAGAAATATCTAGAATAACATAGTTGAATAGGTTAACTATGTCTTCTAGATAGAAATAGGTTAAAAACCTTTTTTGAGTTAGTTGACCTAGTTTGTTGTAGTGCTACAGTTCTATAGACTATAAACTTGTGAGAAATAGTATTGGAAATGGAAAACTAAAATGATAGAAAGAGTAAGAATGAACCTTGATGGGTTTGAAGATTTTCAGACTAAAAAATTTTAAGCTATTATGCTCAAGTGTTGATTAAAATATTATGTGAATAAGTTCAATTGGATTGATAGAGTTTGTAAGACCTATGTGATGAAAAGAAATTATGAATAGATTCTATTTTCTTGACTATGTTTGCAAACCCGTGTACTAAAAAATAAGAACTATGAATAAAGTTGACTAGTTTGAATATGTATGCAATCTTATGATTTAATAAGACTATGTTGAGTTGATTTATCTAGTCACCTATATTTGAAAGAGACCTACATAGATAGATTAGAGTCATTTTGGGGCAACTATGTGTTAAAAATATACACAAACTATTAGAACTATATTGACAGATTTGATATAGTATTACAAAAATAGAAATATATAATATGATGACAATAATTAATGTGTGAAATAAAACCTAAAAATGTTAATTCACATCAAGTTCACCAAAATGTATACAAATTGAAATGTTGACCTATTAATCAATCCTAACTCAAAGAAGATAAATCCTACTTACACTTTCAATTCTTATTACATTAGATGTTTAGGGTCATGACCAAGATGGATCCAATCAATGCAACCAAGGTATATTTTACCATATAACATCATTAAAGATGGTTTCAAATCATCTATTCAAGCAATACCATGTAATAACCCTAGCCATGTCCTATGTTTTCATATTCACAAAGTATATGACAAGTAAATTAAAATCTAATCTAGTGCTCACCAAAGCTTGTGGTATAAAGTGGGGGTAATAAATATGAAAAATAAACATGTATATGAGAATAATAATTAAATTATGTATAGATAAAACCCTAATACATGGAAAGAGTAATAAATTCAAAATACATACTTAGTCTACTTATATATACTAAAATAGAAGAGTAAAGTTAGAGATATTTACCTTAAAGATGAACCCATCTAGACTCAATCTCTCCCTTGGCCAAAAGCGCTTCACAAAAAGTTTTTATGGATTTTAAGGATAACTAATAAATGCCTAACAATCTAAGATTTTTCCACAGGAAAATATTCCTCTCCAAGTATAAAACTTAAGTAGTAACTCCTTAAGTAGAATGGTCGAAGAGAAAATTATAAATAAGTGCAAATCAATAATTAACTCTTTTCTATCTAATAAATGGTGAAATTAATGTGTATATATCTAAATATAACCTTAAACATTTCCAAAATTTTAGCTGATAGGGTTGGCCCAATTTGACTATGTATCTTTATTTGATAAAAGTAAGTTAGGTCTCAGTCTAGGTTGGCTAGAGCTAACCTAGACCCATAAAATGATTTAAAACAATTAAGTATAGGTTTAACCTAGGCCAACAACATATTGTAAACTATAAAAAAGGTTTTTAGGCTTAGTAAGAGGCTAAGTAAGGTGGTTAATTTCTTGGAAGAGTGGGTCAGAGAGGAGGCAAGGTTTAGGGAAGTACATAAGAGAAAGTTATATAAATAAAAAGTGGTGGTATTGGGGATAAAAATCTTGTGAATCACTAATGGTTTTCCCACCCTTTTCTCGATGCACCCTTTAAGGTGTACACTTAGAGAGATTGAGACTTGATGGGTTATTATAAGAGAGAAAACATCAATAATTTATAAAGTTTGAAAATATTGTTTATATAGGTTGATCTTGAATATATACCAATATTTGGAGAATTAAATTGCATTAAAGAACTTAGGTTGAACATTAGGATATGTTTTATTTGAAAATTATATGATTTTAATGGATTAGACACTTACATTAGAATAGGACACTAACATCAACGCAGGTGTCTATCTTGGATGTTAGTGTCCAAGGAGCATGAAAGTAGGTACAAATGTAAAACATATATGGAAGATAAGCAATTTTTAATCATTCTGGGCAAGATAGAAGGTTTGGATCATCAACAAAACACTGGTTAGACTAAGATACATGATAAGGGGAACATGATAGAGTATATGAAATACTTCAAAAAGTGGGAAATGTCTAGAACTAAGAGGAATGACCAAGGTCTGAATTTGGCAAATGTACAATACTGGGGTGTTGTATAATCTATAAATTAGTTTTTTACAATTTTTCATTTTCTTCAACTATGTATGAGGGCTCATGATTTATCTTATAAGATAATTTTTTATCACTTGTATTTAAATCATTTATCTTAGTGTTCTCATTAT
>JARHVA010003648.1:1367500-1570000 GCA_037957365.1 Torreya grandis
AGAAGTAAAAATTCAGGCTTAGTGTATGCAAAACCTTGAAAATATCTATACAATTAATAGATTTAGGAAATACATCATAATTGGACATCAAACAATCAAAAAATATAAATAAATGGAAACCATAATATAAATTAGATATATTAATCTCTATCACATCAGAACCATATCCAAATATAATTGAGTGTTATATATAAGTTTTATAAATCACTATCACTTCATATTCCATTCTTTCACTACATCCATAGGAAAAAATCTTCACATTATGAAGCCTATTTCTATATTAGAAGATCCAATTACATACAAAAATTTATAAAAAATAAAAAATAATACAATTCACACACATGTACATCACCTACATTTTATGGTTTTGGTATCCATATTCTACTCTCAACAATTTCCTAGACTTGAACAGTTGTCTCATCTTGAGACAAAATCATAATAAGGAGTCCTGAGTCAAAGCTTGAAATTTTTAGTTATGTTTAAGAATTGATCCATAACTAAGAGTTGTGGTAATCACTCCAAGCTCCATTTACTAGTTTTCACCCTTTGTGCACTACTTAGCCTCACTTTTGGGTTTTCAACTAAGTAATGTACTAGCCCACCAACCTTTTGGGTTTCCAATAAAATATCTTAAACAAATGACCATCCTTTATATATTTTTAACCAACCTAACATCCCTAAAAATAATTAAATCCAACCTATTATAATACACAAAATTTTGTGAAAATTAAAAAAATGGTGAATATTACCTATTGAGTAGGTGGTTGCATGCTTTGAGTCAATTACATATAAGGTTGTTTCAATGATGATTCTAAAAAATCTATTAGAAGAGGTTATTAGATCAGTAGTTATGTAGTTATAGTAATATTATTCTAATGGAGCACCTCTTAAATTTTTTGAGGAAGAATGAATTGGGGTTTTTCAACAAGTTATGCAATGGAGTGATCAAGATTGAATAGATCTTACTTAATAATTTTCTATCCAATAAGTACTTCTTGCACCATAGTGAAATGTGTGTATTAGGACTTGAATCACCATCAAAATATATATAAATTCATATTCTATTATGGTGATAAGTGCCTTGGGATTTGATACCTTGACTTGGATATCTTGGGAGAGCTCCTCTAGTTGATCCATGTGTCTCTATGATCAAATGCCAACCAACATAGCTACACAAAATCTCATTTTTCCAAGTTTATACATGACATTATCCTAAGAATAAATAAATTACTTAAGTACATTATCCATTGAGGAAGGGGTAGTTGAATGATATTATATTATAGTTTTGGCTTTACCTGCTCTATCAAATTTTGGCTTGGATTTGGACAAAGAATTGGTAATCTACCACTTATAGTTAAACATTACTTGATCAATGTGTTTATCTTGAACCACAACCACAACCATATCCAAATCTTGTTCCTATTCTTCCAAGAGTTCACAAATGACCTATGTTTCTACTTTGATATTCTTCCCCTCACTACAAAGGGATTGGAAATTCTATAGAGTAACCTAGTCCTTTTTTAGCTAGGTCAAAATAGATGAAAATTTATTATCTTTAGACATGACATGGTCACTTGAGACTTAAGTGACCAAGGTAGGGTAAGTGTTATTGATGAGGTGACGTGCATTATAGAAGTAAAGATATATGTCTTCATTATTCTCCCACATTTATAGAACATCACTCTCTAAGGATGAATCCTTATGTGCTAATGATTATTGAAAAGTAGTTATGCCTTCAAATTATTTAACCAAAAAAAGTTGAGAAATATCCATAGATGATTCATGTGTTGTTATGGCCCAAGCCATGGATGAAGTTGTATCTATGATAGGTGACTTCCTAAATGTTTCTAAAGGAAGAGAAAATTTGTGCACTAGGTGGATGATGTAGGTACATCCCATAACCATTGATTGGTTAGCTAAGGCCTTAGTTGTGAGGCCTCCTACTATGTACCACCCTAATTAGCTTCCGAGTCTGATGGTGTTGGCAATGTCTCATGGGTCTTGGTTGTTAGAACCACCTTATTGGTCACCATCACTTTTTGTGTTATAGCTTCATACTATGTTATGTACTATAATTCTTCCTTGAATTTTTCTTCTGCCTTAGCTCTAGCTTTAGTCTCTACTTCAACCTTAGCCTTAGGTTTTTCCTCAACCTTGGATTTGGCATCTACTTCATCCTTAACTTTATATTTAGCTTCTTTTACCTTGGTTACTCTATTTTCTCTTATTATGAATGGATAACTTATTTAACCTTTCATTCTTCTTGGGACTTTGAAAATGTCACTTCCTCATCTTCCTTTTATTGCATAACCTACACTTTTTGGTTTATCCTTTCAACTTATTTATTTTTTGCCTACACTTATTTGGATTTTTTTATTTTAATCCTCTACTACCTTGAATTTTTTCTTGTGTTCCCCTATGGCCTATTGTCTACAGTGTTATTCTTCCTCATCAACCTTATTCTTTTCCTCATTTTTATTTTTATTCTTCTCTTCCTTCTCCCTCTTTTCAGCCTCCTTTTTCTCTTTTTTGAATATTAATGCTCCCACATATCTTGTTTTTATGTTATGATATGTAATTGGTTCATATGTTATGTAGGATATGGTAAATTTCTTTCTTTAGACACCTCCATGGGAATTGGTGAATCAATAACTATAACTGATTGTGAATATTAAAGTGAAGATGATTCCAAAACCATTCTTCTTCATGTAGAAATATTATTTATAGAATATGGATGGGGATTGAGGTTTTTATTTTTCCTCTTCATAGTCTAGACCCAAGGTTATTTGTCTTATTACACTTATTATGCTTTGTCATCCTCTAATGGGTCCAAAAAAGACACCATCATGTCTTTGATTGTTGGTGATAGTCTAGACATAGCATGGGTTCTTAGATTGCACACTAGGGTAGGAGGTGGAATTTATTGTAAAATAGCATGGGTATCCTATGTATAAAATGATTGTGCTATTGGTTATGTCTGAAAATGTTCACCTAAAACCATTTCCAATCTACTCTTGACCCACAATATCTATTATAATGGAAGGAGCAGGTTAAGTGATATCAAACCACATATCTTACCTCACCTAATTTTACACCTGGTAAGTGTGAAATTACTTCTATAAAAATAACTATTCTTCCTCTTCTTTCTTTAAACATCATTTCTAATGTCTGTGAACATAGACTACACAAGTTATTGATCCACAACTCTTAGATCTGCAAGGACACACTCAGTCACTATCTTTGGGAGGTGTTTATTATTAATCCATGACTTTATATGGCATGTCATATTCTAAGGTAGTGGTGGTAAGGCTTAACACATTGATGTCTTCCTCTTTCCTTTCTTGGCCTATGATGGAACCATTTTAGTTTGTGGTGGTGCATGTTATTAGGAGTGTGCCTATGTAGGCATGGGTTATTGTGCACCTAGAGGTATGAAAAGGAAGGGTTGCACATACCTAGTGGATAGGGAATTTTACCATAGAAATTTTTATTAAGCATCCAACATGGTAAATAAAAATGGTAGTGTGTTATGGTTGATTTGGTTAGCTCATGCACTTTGATCTAAATGCCATTATATAACTTTTTGACTAATGCATGTTACCCTAGATACTGCATAATGTCCTAAGGTAATTTGGGGTGTGAAATGATCATTAATTGTATCTATAGCTACCATGAATTGATTCTTCCCAATTTTTCATAGTATATACCTATCCTAGTCCAAGTAATGTTGGTGAATGTAGTAGTAGGCCAAAAATATTCAACTCAATTGATGGGTCCCTCCAATTACTTCCATTGTGTACAGAAGAGGATTAATATTAATAATTGAAATTGAAATGATTGTGATGTGATAGTGAGGACATTTTCAATGTTTATTATCAGTTATAAGGTTAGAAACTTAGGTCAATTAAAATATTCATGCATGCATATCATGTGATACGTAATGTCCACAACACATTTGGTTTCCTACTTTTCACTTTTGATTATCTACGAAAAATGTTTGGTGATGCATTTAGAGAGAATTTTCATTAAACTATCTTCTACATAATCTATGGTTATTCCACTATCAACCCTTGTGTATTGTTAACTTATGTCTGTATGGATGGGTGGAGCCTTATATTTGTAAATAAAAAAGGATTTACCCTAAGCTATAATCTACATTTCTCTTGATATGGCCACATGGCTGATTAATATTATAACAACTTGAGCAAGATGAATGACACCCTTGGTATATAAACTCAAAAAATTAAGCATTACCTCATCCAATTTTGTGAAATTAGGCATCTTGATAAGTTACTCAGCATTAGAGCCTTTTAAAGGATGTTAAAGTATTGGAGATCATATTTGTGTTACTTCTATTTAGTTTGGGATAATTAGAATAGCGTTTACAACATTAATAAAATTAAAAGGATCCAAATCATGATATCTAGTTTTCTTGAGTTTAAGTCCAGTTCTCATTTATTCCTTCTATGCATCAGTGAGTGTAATAAATAATAATGCCCAATCCATGTTTATTGATGTGGGTTGAACTAAATAATTTATTTTATTGATTTGATGTTATTGAGAAATATTTGCACAAGTAATTATTTTATATGTAAATCATAGAATTTTATTAGTTGTATTAGTATGTAATGTCATTGTGTTCTTCGTGCCCTTTTATATATAGTGTTTACCACTCAAATCCATGTAGCTAACTTATGTTGAGTTAGTTACACATGATTTTACCTAAAGAATTATTTTCACCTAATTATTTTTGATGTGACAATTATTATTCTATGTATATAAACATTGATCCATCCAAGGGATGGTATTTTATGTGATGCATTATCTTCTCATTTATCCACTTTTATTTATTGAACATACTATACTTTTAATATATGATCTACTTTGGGAAAGATTAAATATTTCAATTGCATCGTCATTAACAATTTTGAATGACAATTTTCCATCCTTTCTCCAAACTCAATTTATCAACACTTCATTCCCAAAATTAATTGATGAACTCGATGCACCCATTACCAATTATTTTTCCTTTCAGATAGGTTGGTTCATAGAGAACACTATATGATTTTGAATTAATCACTATATTTATAATATTCTATGATATATAAATTTAACTATAAAAATACACACAATTATCAAATAAAACATAAAAACAAAGCATTAAATAAAAACCCTAAACTACATGGTCTTACTCAATACCCTCTAAAATTATTGTGATATATGATAGAGATTAGTGATGATGAGGCTTAAGCCTACAACCATTGACACATCCTAGTAAAACATTTACCTAAAGATATTATAGGACAATTGTTCCCTGATATTAAACAACATGAATGATATAAGCTACTTTCCAATGAATTCACAAATTCTCTAAATTCACTATTGTATAATAAGAATAATTTTTATAGATAACATTATTTAGATCATTGGTTGTGATCATGCCATGCTTTCTACCTGATCTTGTTAATTTACTATCTCCATTATGCCATTTGTCTATTTTATTCTATCTTAGTTAAATATATTAACCTTATCTAAATATAAAATCACTCCCCAAGTTTTATTATCATATTAATTCATAAGTTAGGATCTGTATATTTCATAAGCACCACTACCTCAAGTTTATATACCAATTGAAATGAGATAAATCCCTTCAGATGATTATAGTTAGTTATCTATGCCCAAAGTATCACATGAATTATATCTTCCAATCATCTCATTACACATTACATATTTTGGTTAATACTTTCCCAAAATTTTATTCAAAGCCTTAGTTTGTCCATTTGCCTATAGTTGATACATAATAATTTTATGGTGTAATATAGTAAACTCTTGTTTGAGAGTTTTGATTGTATTATTCAAAAAGTGTGTTACCTTATCACTTTTTAATTTATTTGGGCATCCAAATCTATTAATGTTATTTTCATACAAAAATTTGGATGTATCTTTGGCATTATAAGTTGGTGTCATAGCACCTTAAACTCCTTTTTTAAAGTAGTATGTGGTAATAATGATATAACTTGCATGATTTCAATTTATTTATGGGATTATAGGTCCCATAAAATCAATACCACATTATTCAAATGATTTTTCAATGAGTATTGGGTTCAAAGGCATCTCATCCATCTAGTTCAGTTACCCATCCCTTGGCACACATCGTAGTGTTTTTCAACTCGATGTCCATCTTGGAATAAAGTAGGAAACCATAGACCACTTTTTAATATCTTCATGGTATTGTATTATCCTATGAAATTACCTCTTGTGATTCTTTGGTTTGCTTCTTTAAGAAGTTGGGGTTGGTCATCCTCCAAAGCTACTCTATGAAACACCTCATCTTTACCCATCTTATACCAAAACCTATTTATGAAGGTATATGGAATAAATCATGGTATCAATTTATTTTTGTCTTGTTCCATATAGTTAACTATAAAGGTCCCATATTCTATAAAGTTGGTTATGTCTTCCATGTTTTCAAGAATCATAGAGATTGTGAATAAATGAGCATTTAGTGATTCATCTTGTAACTCTTCAAGTTATTACCCATTTAATATCCTAATTAAATAGTTGGGGCCCACATTCTCTAGTCCATGTTTAACATTGATATTTAACTAAAATTATTGGAATAACATTAGCCACTGAGAGATCCTTCTACCTAGCATAGGTTTGTTAACCAAGTCATGCAAAAAAGAATTAAAAGTTCATTGTAAAAATATAATTCTATAACTTTTAGAGTGTGAAAACTATTGTTAATGAATCCATTTATGTTGTATTACATTTTTTATCTAAAAATAAGATTTTTATACTTGTGAAGTAGATAGGATGATTCAATCCACTGTCACCTAGAGATGCTAATACAACTCCCACCAAAATACATGATGCATCTATGTGAACATCAAAGGGCTTAGTCTAATAGGGGTTAAAACCATTATGGGAACTGTAACTAACCTTTGGTTTGATTCAAAAAATGTTTCTTGAAACTATTTTCTCTAGTTGAACCTCATATCTTTTCATAATAATTTATCCAAGGGCATAGATATAGATGTGTAGCCTTTAATAATTTTTTTGTAATATATTGTGTGTCCCAAAAATGCTTGTACTTATATAGAAATATTTGGATGTCTATGATTTTTACTTAATCAAACTCAAATTCCTTCACTCAAAACTACATGACCCAAGATAACATTGAATGGTGTGAAAAATAAACATTTTTTTTAATTTTAAAGAAATCCACATAACTTTGTAACATTATAACATTAGCCATATCTTAGACAAGTGATCTTTAAACATGGAAAATATGTCCAAATCATCTACTTAAAATTTTATAAAGTCATGAATAAAATATTTGAAATCAATTACTATATCTCTAGAAAATATAGATGAAGTATTATTTTTCTCAAATGACATTTTCTTATATGCAAAATATATCAATTTAGTTTTAAATGTTGTCTTATCCTAATCTTGATCTATGATAAGAATTTGGTGATATCCCTGATCTATCTATAAAGGAATACACTTCATGTCCTAAAACTGATTTTATAACCTTGTTAATGAAGGTATAAAAAATGGATCATTGATGCAAGAAACATTCAACATAGGATAATCTCTAAATACCCTAGTCTCACTGATATTTTTAGGCTATACAACCATAGGACTAACCAAATCTACCTTTTTAATTAGATAAATGATAACTACTTATTACATGTAATCTAACTTAGCATTTACCTTCAAATTCATGTTGGGATTCAATCTATATATGCACTTCTTAATAGGTCATATGCACTATTTGAGTTCAATATGCATCTCTCCCAATGATGGATCTATCCCTTTCACTTCTATAAATTTAGTAGGAAACACATATTCATAGTACCTTAAGAGATGAAATCCTTCTAATATTTCATTCTAAGTCCAATAATCCCATAAAGTCATAAGATTGATATATAATCTATTCTAATATTCTCATTTATTTTCTTCAAAGGCTCCTAGTATATCTTATTAGATTCACTAAGAAGGTATCTTTTAGAGTTCTTTTCCCTTCCTATTCTATAATATTAAAATTTTGTAGCATATCTTCTTCAATTTATTCTATGATTTCACCTTTTTATGGGTCAAATTCTCATTTTTATTCAAAAAATCATTCAAGTCCAAGTCCTCATCACTATCACTAAACTTTATCACCTCATCTTGAATCATATTACAAGATTGAATAAGAAACTATTCCGTATTTTTACTATCCTTATAATTATGTATGGTTACATTAAAATTGAATGTTAATTATTTATGTGATAATAAGTCTATGATAGTATTCAAGTCTTTTACTATCCCATGACATATAAACATTTTCAATTTTTACAAAGCATTATACACTATGGGATTTTCATCTTCAATCACAAATTTTTGGATAAAATCTTGTTGAACATTTATCCAATTCTTAGTTTCTCACCTATGCTCTTTATTCATGTACTAATAAAATGGGGCCATAACTAAAGTGTATTTTAAAATATGCATCCAATACTTAGGCTTGACACCTTGCCTAGACCATACATCTATACATTAATGTACATGTAAAACTGAACATTGTCCTTCTTGAAATAAAGGCCAATATACTGTAAGATTACTCGGTAGATGAAATAATGCTTTCAAAAAAAAATCTTCATCCCATGATAACTAATTTTGTCTATGAGGTACCCACCATGTTGCAATAGTTCCATTTAATACATAATTGAGTGCACTAAATATCTAATCCCTATTAGGTATATGTTGCTCCAATTGAAAGATAAATTGATTAACATCTTCAGTTGTAAAATAACATGGTAATTGGTATTTGAATTAACACTTATTGAAGATGATACTTCCCAATATAATACACCTTCAAGAATAGGCTATGTATCATCCATAGTAGTCACACCTATGTTATACAAAAATTTTACCCCTGATATAGTTGGATATTGTACAAATGGTGACCTGCATTCTTTAATCCAAAATTGAAGTGGTGGTGATTGTGTTATAACTAGACTATACACAAGCTGTTTAACTGAATGCAACTATTTTTGGGCTCCATTTATACCTTAGGAAATTAATATTTTATAACTCACATAGAATTCTCTTTAGTATCTATATTAACCTTAAACCAACTATTTTACCCATAAACATAAGGTGACTCTAGTTCATGGGGGATAACATATGGTTGATCTTCAAGTTCTTCAAGGGTATCATAATTATTTGATCCCCTTGATGTTCTTTCAATTGGTTATACACTTTATTAATAATAATTAGTCCATTATAATCCCATTTATTACCAATTAGATTAGGATAATGGGTCTCATCTATTTTCATATCAATTACTTTAAAATATCCCCACAAGCTTAGGTTACCAACCTTTGTTTCTACATCTTCAAGTCATCTAATTGGTTGTACTCTTCCATAATCTATGAGACTAAGATTAAATGGACTATATCTCAATAATGGCCAAGTAATAGCCTCTCATGTTGACCTAGGAATCATGTTTATTATATTCCAAAAGTAAAATACAACATTAGGTACCTTGTACCTTATGAGTTCAATGTTCATTTTATAATCATCATCCTAAATATTTTTAGTTTTGACATACCATACCACCTTATTGGTATGCTATTATCTTGATTTTAAATACTTTAGTTGACTATGTATCATATTTCTTATTATGAATTAGCCTCATTTCATAGGTGATCAAGAGTTTTAATAAATCTTTTAATACAATCACTACTCATTCCTATCACATTATTTGCATAATCTATCCATACATTTATGCATCAATAGCTATAACATCACCCTTTGATGTACTCTATTACTATATGTTTTGTAAGAATTACTTTTCTTGATAAATAAGGTCAATTTCTATTTTAGGATTGGGATATTTATCATACTAAACATTCCTAATTCTTTGTTTTATAAGCATTTTTAACAGTGGCAATCTTTTCTCTACATATTTTTGCCTTGTGATTTCTTATATGAATGCATTTTCCTTAGGTCATGCATTTATCATGTTTACATTTTACACATGATTTTATTTCCTAATCTTATCTAACACTAGATAATATTTAGTATAATGTTTCCCTGTAACTATACAATATATGTAGTACATTTGTCTTTGGGGATTAATCAAGTAGTTTCATTTGAAGTGTTTATAATCTCTACATAGATAACATTGGATCAGTTGTTGTGCTTACCTATTGTCATTATTTCATCCTCCATGGTATCTTCCATAATAAACTCCTTTGTATCCTCCTTATTTTTTCTAAAAACCCCAAAATTTAGACTATTTCACCTTGAATCCTCCTGACTACTACTATTGCACATCATATCCATCATACTGCCACTAATGTGATCTTAGAGCCATATTTGATTATTGATGTTGAGGACTCATAGTGTTATATGATTATTGATACTATACTATGGAAATGATGGTGTCCATCCAAATAGACCCTAGGGTTGATATTGAACTGATGAACGCATCCACCCAAGACCACCTTGTGTTTCACTATCCATTTCCACCCATAGGCCTAGAATTATCTACTTTGAAGTAAGAAATGATTATGCTATGATTTCAAAGACATTATTGGTGATATATTCATTTAATTAATGTGTATTAAATCAAATTTTATCCTCATGGTTAGTTGAATTACATAAATTACAATACAAAATATATGGTTTTTGAATTTACTATTGTAGAAAATGACACTTTATAGTTGCATGCCCTATTGCTTTACATATATCACTAAATTCAATTTTTATTTTAGGACAGTCATTCCTATGATGTCCTTCCTTCCCAAAATACATAACACACCACCCTAACTTAGTCTTATTGCTCTCATGAATTTCATTCATCCTTCTGAGAAAATCATCTATCTTCATCTTAATTTTATAACTAGTTGATGGAACATCTCCATAATATTTAATATATTCCACCTGGAATGCAGCTACTCAAAATCAACCTTAGTCAAAAACTATGATTATGAAATATAAAATATAATTCTTGATCATATCCCTTCTATAAACTAAACAACCTTGTCTTTATATTCCATGATAAAATCAATCTAGTTCATCATGTCTAAAAATCTATGATCATAGTCCCATATTGATTCTCTACTTTACTGCCAAATCTCTTTTAGATCCTGAATGGTCTCACTTGAGCATTTATTCATCTTAAATTATATAATTAACTACTCCTTAACTTTTTTAATATTTATGGAATCAACATCCCTTTTAAAAATTAGCTTTAAAGCTTGACATATGAGTTTTCACTTCTTCACATCTTCAGAGGTTTTACCTTAACCTGACATTTCATATCACATTTTAATAAACATTATTTAGGGTTAGAAGACCTATCATAAAGAGTCAAATAGATAAACATTATTACATTTAATTCCATTCTTGGTGCACTTTTAACTTCTACTAAGGTTTTATGTTCACTAGTAACTCTACTATGGACTTTAATGCACTAGTAACTATTACTATGGACTTTTACACACTAGTTTTTATGGGTGAATTAAAACTAGAAAGTGAATCCAACATCTTCTAAATTTTTATTTTATATTAATTTCTTAGTCTATGCATAAATTTTATTGAATTTATTATTAAAATAATTCAAATTATCTTACATGTGCCCCTTATTATACACTTTGTTTTATTATCTAATGAAAAATTGGGCTTAGGGGATGCATACTCTTTAAATGAATGATATATGTCTTCAACTTATTATATATGATATTAAACATGTTATACTTCTATTGTTGTGCATAAATTCTTATTGAGAATATTATTTCCCTAGTTCAAATAGTATATTTCCTCTTAACTTCTATCTACTCCTATATTCTAATTTCTTTACTATTATCTTGCTTTATTCTTCTTCTTCACTCTGATCCATATCCTCTCTATCTAAATTTATGTTTTTTACTCTTTGGGTCCTTCTAATCCTTGATCTACATAATATCCACATTATCCTATTTTTTTTAACTTATGTATCCTCTCTCTAGGCTCCCATCTCTTCAATATACACTAATTTACTCCTACTCCTATTTGTAGTTAAATTTTGATTATTCAATTTACTCCATATTCTTTGTTGTTATAGTTCTCTTTCCAATACAAAAGTTTATTCTCACTCTAACCCTCTACATTCTCCATATTATAGGTTTAGGTTCAAGTCCCTCTATTTAGCTCTATATCATTCAATCCTAAATCATATGCACCCCCATGACTCCCTAAGTGAATAATCCATGCTGGTAGGGGTAGGTACCATGGTATTTTCAATAACCAACATCTTGATCAAAGTGGGTAGTCATTTAAGGGACTCCCATCAGATTCCTCTCTAAAAAAATTCTTACACGTCATCAAAATATAAATACTCTTGTACAAAAAATCTATGATGTAACTATCTATGATAGTCTTGGCCCAATGATCTACCACATAGTTCTAATAATTATCTATAGTTTATATGATATCTATATTTTATTTCTTCCAAACTATAATCTCCATCCTTCTTGGATAAAAACATTAATACACCAGCCTAGACAACCACACAACTAAAAATAATGATAATTTGCACCCAAAAAAATCATAACTTTTTCCATATATGCTCTTGTATAACCTATTTCATAGTCTCCCTAATTATTTTACCATCTTCTTCAAAAACATTGTAGACTCTTTCATCCAACCACATTTCCAAATATCTTTGCCCTAGAATCCACCTTAGCATGCTTCACATATAATCTCCATGCTCACCAAACCATTCTTAGAATAAGTTCCTAGAAATCACATAAAAATATGTTAATATAGGGATAACTAGTGTGATTCATAATGGAATAATAAAAAAAACTATGGATCAAATATAAATTGTTCATAAAAGAATAAAAAATGACTAAATAAGTCAAAAACTTAGGTTTATTAGGTGTAGAACCTTCAAAAATATTTATATGATTAACATATTTAGGAAATAGAGCATCACTATACATAAAACAATCATAAAATATAAGTAAAGGGAGACCATATAAGAACTTAGATATATTAATCTTTATCACATTAGAACCATATCCAAATAAATTGAGTTTTTTATATAAAGTTTCACAAAGTTTTTCCAATTCATATTCCATACTTTCATTACATCCATATGAAAGACTCTTCACATTATGAATCATATTACTATGCTTACAAGATCCAAATACATATAAAAAGGTATAAAAGAGATAAAATAGTACAAGTCATACACATGTCCATCACTTACATTTTGTAGTTTTGGTATCCCTATTCTACTCCCAACAGATGCAATTGTCTCTCAAATACTATCAATATAGGAAAAGGGATTTCATATTTATTACCCTTCCATGGAGGATTAACCTTAGTAGGTTTTATAATTAACTACATGGGTATAAACTTATTTCATTCAAGTGGATGTTCATATGGAATTTTGGAAATTGTAATTACCCTATTGGCATGCATGTATTTGAAACACCCATGCACTAGAGAAGGTATTTCACTTAGTGTATGTATCCAAGGTCATCCTAATAACATATCAAATACAATTTTAGATGGTATAATTGAGAATGTAGTGATCACATGTGATGTTATAACATGAAAAGATAAGTCAATATCACTAAGGACCTATTCTGAGGTTTCATTGAATTCTCTAACCACTTTGGTCAGAGAGTGTAAATCATCATGTATATATCCAAAATGTGTAAGTAATGTAATTGTTAGTGTAGGTTTTTATTTTTCCCTATTATTTAATTAAGGAATAATATCTATTTGTGCATACATGGAGTTTTCCTACATTCATGGGATAGGTTAGCTTTTGTGGAGATGTGTGTCATAGATGTGTCAGTGTCATAGGTGTCATAAGAATGTCATAAGTAACTCCTTTGACTGGCTATTCTAGGTATGGGAGTTACTTCTCTATTATTATCACCTTGTCACAACCTTTCATGGAGGAGTTATAGTCTATTCTTGGGGTGCTTTGACCACCTTTTGTGGAGAAGTTACTTACGTGCTCTCCTATATGTATTCTTCACTTTGGCCATCTTAAGTTAATCAAATATTGGGTTTTGCTCCTATTTGTATTTTGAAAATTATCTCTTTCAGTGATTTCACTTTGCTTTAGGTTCTTTATGGTGTGCACCAGCTTTGTCTCATGTGATCACTTGACCATTGCATTCGCATTATTTGGACCCTAGCAACAACTCTGATATGGTATCAGAGCTATCCTAACAGTTGCTTGTCATTATTTGAATCCTTGGTGAAATTATTACTTTGATTTCTTAGTAGTTTTTTTTTTTAACTCGGTTGTATTTGAGAGTTTTGGTAGAGTTTCTTGAAAAATCATGCAAATCCATACAAAAACTTGTTTAAAAAAATACTTCTGTTGAGTTTCATTTAGATCTACCCTTTACATATCTGCATTGAAATTTTATGAGACATCTTGTATAGATCTATTGTGGCATTAGCAAAGGTGGTGGAATTATTTTTTGTCATTCTATAGAAAAAGAGAGATCTTTGCACATCTGGCTAAACTTTCTTTCTTCCAGATCTGCACTTGGCATTGGTTTTTGCTACTCTAGCATTATCTGGTAAAGGTAGGCATTAATGTTTTTGCTACTCTCTTGCATTGAGATCTAACCAGCTTCACTTGGCATCTTTCTACAATCGTTAGGAATTTTTCTCCAGTAGCTTGGCACTTTCAGCAGCAGCAAAAAGTCTTTTCCCAATAAGTTGGCGTCACATTTTTGCTCCTGCATCAATTTTGCACATTCTGAGTGGCTTGGGGACTCTTTATCCCACCTTGGCATCATATTTTTTGATGGAAAAGTGTTGTTTTTGGACTACAGCTGGAAAATTTGTGTCATTTAGTACACTAAAAAACAAGTGAGTTGAAAATGTTTTTAAAAGGAGCAAATGTTTGAGTTTTTGCCTGTCAAAAATGAAGGGTGAGGTTCGGGTTGGCAGGAGGCCAATTCCCCCTCACAAAGACCTCTTTTAGATTCCTCACTCTGTGCCAAATTCAATGAGTGGTTGGAAGGCCACTTTCTCTCTCAAAATAGGCATTTTTAATGTTTTAGTGTTTTTTTTTTTTCCAAAATTACTAGTTTATGGGAAATTAAAACTTTAAAATCTTGCAAACAGTAGCTCAAATTCAAGTGCCATATTTTTCAAAAGTTCTTAGTTTTCAATTTTCCACAACTTAGGCTATATAATTGTCAAAAATGCACTACTTTATAAAGTGCCAAAAATTTGGGTCTCCCAAGACGCATTTTCTGTTAGGTCTGACATCCTATTTGCTTGGGTTATTAACTTGAATTGCATGGATTACTCTAATTTGAATTTTTAGCTAATTTTGACATATTTTGAGCATGCACTTGCATATTTTGGGGGGGACTCAACATTTCAGGGGGGTGTGATTGTCTTTTAGCACTTTGTTTACTTCCTTTCTCTTTCTCCTTTCTGCATACTTTCACAAACTTGCAATCAACACAACTTCACATAAATTCATCTTAAAATGGATTATTTTTAACTTAAAACCCTAACACCCTTCAAATATCATGAATGTAAGGTTAAAATTTCAATCATTCTTAGAAGCAAAGGGTTGTATAGGATCACCATGGGTACTAAAGTACAACCCAACACTGATGCTGAAAAGGTCAAGTGGTACAACCATAGTGATGAAGCCTATGTATTACTGAGCTTGTCCATGTCTCTAGAAATTCTCTTTCATTTAAAAACCACCAAGACTCCCAAAGACATATGGGACACCTTAGAAGTCTTATTTGGGAAGCTTGATGAGATGAGAGGTCATGAGCTCGAAAACAAACTCATAAGTCTAAGTCCTATTAACTTTGACACCCTACAAGCCTTCTTCACTAAGTTTAAGGCCCTCATATTGTAATTGAAAGAATGCGAGATAGAGAAGAAAGATGATCAACTCATCCTTTTTATTCTCACTAAGTTAGGTCCAAGCTATTCAGTCTTTGTCTCCACTTTCCATGCCACAAAAAGTGCCCTTGGCGCTACATGGAAAATGCCTTCTTTGGATTCATTCATTACCAACTTGACTAGGGAGCAAGATAAATTAATCCAAATGGGCATAATGAAGTTTACTCAACCCCAAGCTTTGATAGATGGAAATGGTAAGGATAAGACTTCAACAAAGGAGAATAAGAAAAAGAACAAGGACCAAGAGAAGAAGAAAGAAAACAAAAATCTTGCCAAAAACAACACTGAGTCTTCCTCCTCCAATGTTAAACCTAAGAAGGAGAAGATTAAGTGTGCCTACTATAAGAAGACAGGGCATGATGAACACAAATGCATGAAGAAACAAATAGATCACCTAACTCATCTTCTAGAGAAGCACAACATAGGTGTTCCTGAGTCCATCAAGTAGAATTCATCTACCCAAGATTATACTAAGGCAAAAGGCAATGGTAAGGAGAAATAAAAGGGAAAGGCCCTTGTAGCTACAACATCTTCTACATCTTCATGGGTCATTGACTCGGGTGCTTCTCACCACATAGGCTCTTCCCTAGTTGAGTTTTCATCTTTAGAGCCTTATAGCATGATTTTAATTAGTTTGGGTGATGACACATCAATTTTCATTGTAGGGAGAGGGTCAATTGAAATGGAAGGAGGAACATTCAATAATGTTCTAATTGTTCCTTCTCTTTCAACCAATCTCCTGTCAGTGTACCAAATCACTAACATTGGTCAAGGCATGAGAGTTGAGTTTTCACCAGATTCAGTGGCTATCAGGGAGTTGCATAGTGATACTATAGTAGTAGTGGGTAGGGTAGATCACCAAGCAAGGTTATACACCTTCTCACATTTTTCACCTAATTCTTCTCCAACAGCATTACTGACTCATTTAGACGGAGTTAGCAAATTATGGCATGAGTGGTTTAGCTACCTTAACTACCGCTACCTTGAGAAACTTTACAAACATGACCTGGTCATTAGCTTGCCCCGTGTCTAATTCTCAAAAGGACTTTGTGAGGGGTGCTCCCTTAGGAAGCATCTCGAAGTAAAATTTGACAAAGGTAAAGCTTGGAGGGCTTCACAACCTTTGGAGTTAGTCCACAGTGATGTATCGGGACCCTTTCCCAAACCATCTTTCACAAGGGCCAAGTACATCCTCACTTTCATTGATGATTTCTCTAGGTACACTTGGATATATTTTCTCAAACAAAAGTCTGAAGTGTTTGAAAATTTTCTAAACTTCAAGGCTCTTGTTGAGAAATAGAGTGAGAAATCCATCAAGGTTATTTGAACTGATAATGGAGGGGAGTATGTTAGCAATAGGTTTGAGTAGTTTTGCACCATAGAGGGGATTGATTTGTAGTGCATAGTAACTTACAGTCCTTCATAGAATGGGGTTGTAAAACACAAAAATAGGTTCTTTAAAGAGATGGGTAGCTGTATGATTCACTCCAAATCCTTAGCACCACAGCACTGGGCTGAAGCCATCAATTGTGCTTGCTACATTCAAAACAGGGTTCCTCATAAAGCTTTGAAAGGGATAACACCCTTTGAAGCTTGGCATGAAAGGAAACCTAATGTTGAGCACCTCAGGGTTTTCAAATCCCCAACCATGGCACACATATCGAAGAAGAAATGCAAAGCTATGGAATGTCAGTCCAAGCCTTGCATCTTTATAGGATATCCAAATGGTGTTAAGGGGTATCACCTTCTATATCTGACCACTCGTGAGTTGTTCATTGAGAGAAGTTTCCACTTTCAAGAGAGTCCTAAGGAATCAACACTTGTCACTTCTTCTCTCTCATTAGATCTACTTCTTCATGATGATTCCTTAGATTTAGATCAGCCATAACAGGATCTTGAGCCAGATACATCTTCTTCTTCATTGATTTTAGATAGTGAGGATAGTGATGTAGAGTCATCCACCTCTAGTCAGTTAGAGGATGAGGAGTTAGCACCTGACTCACCCACTTTTGGGCCACTTTAGGCCAGACAGACACTTGAGAGTGTTGGCACTTGGGCAGGAGATCTCATAGATGATAGATGTACTAGGGGGGATTTTCAGAGAGATCCACATGCCTTCTTTGCCTCAGTTTTGAATCCATAGACTTTTTTATAGGCATCGGGAGTACCTGAGTGGGATAATTCTATGAAAGAAGAATATTCTTCCTTAATCAAAAATCACACTTGGGACTTGACTTCACTTCCTAAGGGAAGGAAGATGGTTAAATGTAGGTGGATATATCAGACCAAGTTTGTAGTAGATGGGTCAGTTGATAAGTACAATGCACAATTGGTCGCCAAGGGTTTCTCATAGGTGGCATGCATTGACTACTGAGAGACCTTTGCACCCATTGCAAAGATGACTTCTATCTGACTCACCTTGGCTATTGCCATAGCACATGGTTGGGATGTGCACCAGATGGATATGAAGAGTGCCTTTCTTTGTAGAGACCTAGAGGAGGAGATCTACATGGAGCATCCACTAGGATTTGTTCAAGATTCTTCCTTAGTATATAGACTTAGGAGATCTATCTATGGCCTCAAATAGCCCCCTCAGTCTTGGTATGACAAGATGGATTCCTTCCTTCTCATAGTGGGTTTCACTAGGTGCCATTCTGACCCCAATGCCTACTTCTTGCGATATGATGATTCACTCCTAATTTTGGTTATATATGTTGATGACATTTTGATCACCAAGAGTTCTTCATCAGCTATTGTAGTGGTGAAGGCATCTCTCTAAGATAGATTTGACATGACAGACTTGGGTTTTTTGTACTACTTCCTTAGCATCAAGATCTCACAGTCAAATTCAGGGATTTCTCTTACACAACCTAAGTATGCTCTTGATTTATTGTCTTAGTTTCACATGGCTGATTATAAGCCATCTTTGACTCCCTTTCTATCAGGAGTCAAGCTTGAGGCTGACTATTCTTCACCATTAGTTGATGCCACTCGATATCGACAACTTATTGGTAGTCTCATCTACTTGACTCACACCAGGCCTGAGATATCATATGTAGTGGTACTTGTCTCTAGATTTATGTAGGAACCTCATGAGTTGCATTAGAAAGCAACTAAGAGGATCTTCCATTACATACAGGGTTCACATAAATATGGGATTCATTATAGATTTGGCATAGAGGCTGACTTGATTATGTATATAGATTCAGACTGGACTGGTGATTCATAGACTCACAAGTCCACTTTTGGTTATAGTTTCTCTCTAGGTTCTGGTCCTATCAGTTGGTCTAGCAAGAAGTAAAATGTTATTTCTATATCATCCATAGAGGCAAAGCATAGGGGAGTTGTTAATGCAGCTACTGAGGCTATTTGGCTTTAGGGGATACTTTCTGAGTTTGGCATTCCTATAAGGTAGCCCACTATCATTTATTGTGACAACTAGAGTACCATTCAAATTTGCAAGAATCTAGTTCAGCACCAGTGGACCAAGCACATAGAGATTCACATGCATTTCATTTAGGAACTTATTCATAGTTAGGTCATTGACTTGATATTTTGCTAGTCTTTGGAGCAGGTTGTAGACATCTTCACCAAACCTTTCATTGAGAGTAAGTTCATTCATCTACGAGCTCTTTTTAGGGTGCGGTCCACATTTGCAATAGCATCATCTTTGGGGGGCCCACTAGCCTCTTCATTTCTTTTATGTCTCTCTTTTGAGGGGGACTTTTTTTCCTATGGATTTTCTCCTTTTATCTATCTTATGGGAGATTGCATTTGTACATGGGTACCTCATCAAGCCTAGTTGCCGGGACCCATTTTATATTTCCACACTGCCCACCTAAGCTGTGATTATGGGGGGGTGTTAGTGTAGGTTTTTATTTTTCCCTATTATTTAATTAGGGAATATTTTATATTTGTGCATACATGGAGTTTTCATACATTCATGGAATAGGCTAGCTTATGTGGAGATGTGTGTCATAGATGTGTCATAGGTGTCATAAGAATGTCATAAGTAACTCCTTTGACTAGCTATTCTAGGTATGGGAGTTACTTCTCTATTCTTATCACCTTGTCACCACCTTTCATGGAGGAGTTATAGTCTATTCTTGGGGTGCTTTGACCACCTTTTGTGGAGAAGTTACTTACATGCTCTCTTATATGTATTCTTCACTTTGGCCATCTTAAGTTAATCGAATATTGGGTTTTTCTCCTATTTTTCTTTTACAAATTATCTCTTTCAGTGATTTCACTTTGCTTTAGCTTCTTTATGGTGTGCACCAGCTTCGTCTCATGTGATCACTTGACCATTACATTTGCATTATTCAGATCCTGGCAACAACTCTGATAGTAATGGTGTAAACATTCTCAATGGAACCATTATCTATCACAACACTTTGTATAAGATGATGGTCAAGTTATGCTTTAATGAATAATGAATGAATATCTAAGCCATCATCCATAATCTCATTATCATCAAAAGTAATAGAAAGTATTTAAACCATGAGAGGTGTATGCCATGTATAAGTACCAATCCCATATAATGGGTACCCATAATGTGGTGGATGAGGTCATGCATTATATGACATTTTCACTTATGGTTCCTTCTTAGAATAGTATTTTAAAGGGTTGTTAAATATATTTTGATTCTAGTGATCACTAGGTTGTGAACCTAATTAATTTGGAGGATCATCAAATGTAATTTTTTAATCATATATAAGGTCTTGGATCTTATGATTTAAGGTAAAACATTAGTATTTAGAATCCCCAAGGCTTTGGTGATATTTATAATAAGAATTTGCATCATATCCTTTAGGTAGAAGTCGAATTGTGTCAACCTCTATAAGATGAGGGAGAGATAAGTGGAGAATTTACATAAGATTTGGATGCAATTAATATGGATACTTAGGTAATTATGTAATATCTCTCATTAGTGCATTAGATAAGATAAGTCAATTAGGTTATTATGACACTACATTAACTATATTGGTTATTTCTTTTTTAGGTTTTTTTGTTTTTATCCTATAACTTGGTTTGATAGTGAATCTGGACTCATATAATGAGTAAATAAAAAATTTATTTAATTTATTTAATATATTTATCTACCATTATACTGGTCATTTTAGCTATCATTGTCTTTTATCTTAAGACATATTAATATATTAATTGATTCCTTGTTTGATATTTGATATTTGGGCTTATGAATTTTTTTGGTAATGTTGATATAAAAGTGTGACAAAAATGGATCTACAAGATATTTTAATGATTTTATTAAATGTATTGATAATTCATAAAACCACCATAGAGCATAGTCTTTGAGGCTCCTTGGAAATAGTTTAGTCAAAATTTTATCATTGGAAGTATAATCAAGGCATGCCACATAGAAAGATTGAAGATGTTGTTTAGGATCACCCTTATCATCATAAAATTTGAAATTAGGTGAAATAAAATCAATTAGAAATGGGTTAAAATCTATTTCAATTTCAAGATGGTTATACAACACTTCTTGTGAATTAATAACATAAGGTGATTTATTAGAATTTTGTTCAATATTTATAACATTAGATTGTAATTTTTTCTAATTTGGACAATATTTTGCACATATTAATCACTAATGTTTGATTTTTTCTACATCACCAAAGGAAATTTGCCTATAGTGAGTAGATATAGGCATTTCAACTAGTAATTGGGTTGAAGTATTTATGTTTCCCATGTAAGATGTAGTAATAATAGGATTTGTTTTGGGGAACAATGGTGTAAACACTTATCTTGTTCCCCTATTATAATTATGAGGTGGTGATGTGATAAATGGGAGGGTTATTAGTATATGGGTATGGCTTGTAGATTTGATAGAATGATTATTATATGGACCTAGTTGTTCATCTATGCCTTTTTATTTTTTAGTTTCTAATATGGTTTTTAGGATTTGATAAAGATCATATAGGTTTTCCCATAAATTATGTTGAAATATGGAAAGATATTATAATTCATATTGGCCTATTAATTAATTTTTATTTATTTCATCATTTTCATGATCAAATCATATTCTATGATAAACTCTTTAGTATGCAGTTCATTTTCATTATTTTTGCATTCATTAGGTATAGGATTGGGTTTTTCATTAGTTTGAGCCACCTTAGGTGGAAAATGGGGAATATATAGGTGTTTAATAAAAACACTAGATAATCTAGGGCCACACCTAAGTTGCATATAAATGATAGATTAAATTTTGAAAAATACAACAATAAAAAACCTTAGAAGGATGAATACCCTAGGATAAGATAGGGTTTGCATAAAGAGATAGGTTAACCAAATGTTTAACCCTAAATTTAGATGTGTGAGATCATCTAGGGTTAAGAATATATAAATGAATAAGTAAAAGGATAATAAACAAATATATATCATGCCAATTAGTTTTAAAAATCATATAAATAATATTCTAAATTAAAATATGAGATATGCCAAAAAATATAAATTAAAACCATTGATTGATGTTTCAATAAATTAAAAAATAAGAGTACTTAAGTGGTTTATTTCAAACATGCAAATCTAGGATAAAATAGGCTTAAAGTTGGCTAGATCAAGATTATAGAACAATCATCAAATTTTATAAGTTTACATTATGTGGATTTAGATGCTTGGATCATATATAGATAGTTGCATTGATGCTAGTGTCTAAGCTGGATATAGGTGTCTAGTATATAATATTGATTGAATTTGGATATGATCACCTAGATCCTTTTAGGTTTATAGTTTACTTTATTCTAATATGTCCATATTTTTGCACATAGGTAGTCCTCTATGTAAAATGATCAAACCTAGATTCCTCACTCTTGGAGTGATTAAGTAAAAAATGGATTAGTGAGAACATGATGTTAAGATACCCCAAGGAACCCTCTATAAATGGGTGCTAACTACATTTCCAATACCTTGAAAAGGGCTTCATAATTAGGTATTTTTCCCTTACGTGTTGGATTGTGTGTGCATAAGGATACAATGTGTGATATGTAAGAACATAGAGTGACCTAGTTTGTCATTTAGAAAATGTGGATCACGGGATACTCCTTTAG
Organism: Torreya grandis; assembly: GCA_037957365.1. Lineage (NCBI taxonomy): Eukaryota > Viridiplantae > Streptophyta > Pinopsida > Cupressales > Taxaceae > Torreya > Torreya grandis. Next base: position 1,390,519 of record JARHVA010003648.1, read on the forward strand.
TCATTTAGACTTATGAGGTTAATGATCTTATGCTTGACATATAAATAAGGATAAATATGGTATATTTGCTTACTTGAATGCTTGATTAAGTGATTTTGGTAAGTTGCCTTGTGATTTTCTAGGTGAGAAATGAATGAGGGTTGATAATATATATATATATATATATATATATATATATATATGTATGTATGTATGTATGTATATATATATATATATATGTATGTATATATATATATATATGTATGTATATATATATATGTATATATATATATGTATATATATATATATGTATATGTATATATATATATATATGTGTGTGTGTGTGTATATATATGTATATATATATATATGTATATGTATATATCTATATGTATATATATGTATATGTATATATATATGTATATGTATATATATATATGTATATGTATATATATATATATATATATATATATATATATATATATATATCAATCTTATTTGAAAATATCTCACACTAAACTACTTAGGCTGACCTTCATGATACATTTCATTTGAAAATTGGATGAATTTTAGGCACTAGACATAGTTGGAAAATGGACACTAGCATTGGTGCAGGTTTTTGACTAAGATGCAAGTGCCCATAAAGTTGGAAAATATGTACATGCCCAAAACTTGTTGAGAGTGATATTTACCAGGTTAATAGATTTTTTCATAATATATAAGGCACAGCCATCATAATAATAGTGGTCAGACTAAGAGATAATCAATTTGGTAAAAAGAGATAGTGAACATGAGCCTTTTGCCAATGAGAAGGTATTAAAAATAAAGGGTACAACCATGATAGTTATTTTCCAAGTGAAAAAGACTGAGGTTTTATACAGTTTATATTTAACATCTACACTTTTTTTTATTACTCCCTTGAAATGATCTCTATATTATCCTAGACTAATAGGTGGAAAATTTAAATGAAAAAATACTCATCTATGTTCTTTGAGATGTCATTTACATCACCATCACTATCATCTTATTTAATTAAATCTTGATTCAAATAATTTAAATTTACTACTAATGTAATATCTAGTATATTATCTTCTTGTGTGTCCTCTATTCTATTTTTATAGGTTCATTCACGTAGTACTCTTTTTTAATAGATTTGTTTGAGTCCCCAATTTCATATGTATATTCACTCTGGTGGTATGGTATGTGCTGGAAGTACTATACTTGAATGAAAAACATTAGATTGTGGAAAATATCCATCACTTGGTTCTATTACTTTATAATTTTTTAAAGGGTGATTTTCTATAGTACATGTGTATAAACATCCATTATGCATAAAATTTATGCACCAATGTAAAGAATATTGTATATTTTCCATTTCATGTGTCCATGGTTACCTAAAAGTAAGTCATATGGAAGTGATTAGGTGTCACATGAAACATAATATATATTATATTTGGGCTTATTGCGTTATCTAAAGTAATTAATCCTATCATTTGGAATGTCTTGGGGCTTATTATGTTATCCAAAGTAATTGATCCTAGTGTTTGGTGGGGAAATTTTTCAAAGCCTTTGACGTTCTCATTTGATTCATAGATAGATTCTACACTAACACACAATTTTATATAAATCTTATGTTTCATAATGTTATGGAATGCTTATTTTTTATGCTATTATGCACTTCTTTATGTTAAAGTTAAACCTTTCCTAGGTTAGACCCAACTCTATTCATGATATTATCTATCAATGGAAACCCCCAAGCTTCCCTAGAATTTTAATTTATTTGAGATATAACCCTGTCACATATATTTTAGGGAATCTAAAAGTGTATAAATTCATGCATCTTTGACAACAAGGACCCTTATCTTCCCTCTCTTACTAAAAGTATTCTGACTAATATTAAAGATAATTAGGTCTCATTTTATTCTAAATTCAATTACCCTCCCCATTTGACTATTTACCCCTCTTTAGCTCTTGGAAAATCTCAATTCTAGAGCATGTTTATAACTATAAGGTGGATATATACCTGGTTAAATGGATCGAATTAACTATCACTTAGTTTTAAACTAAATTTTGATGGTGCTACAAAAGGTAACCCATGCCCAACTAGGGGGTGGGGAAGAGTAATAAGGGATGTTGAAGTTAATATTTTGGCTGCCTATGTGTATCCCTTTGTGGTCCTAATAAACCATGTCATTGAAGCATCAAAGGCTCTTTAGGGCATAAATCTAGTATTCAATATAGGCATTGATTATTTCAAGGTTGAAGGTGACTCTCTTAACATCATTAATTATCTAAAATGCAAATCCAACCCATCTTGGACCATTATCAATGAAATGGAAGACACGAAAAGACATATCCAATAATTTAAGGGTATCTCAATTACCCACACCTACAGATAAGTCAATGAAGGAGTGAATAGCATGGTGAACATTGGGGTACACATTTTTTTCTTCTAACATTGGTCAAAGGTAGATGAAATCCAAAAGTAGGTTATAATTATTATTTAAAAGGAAAGGACACCCTTACCATGTGTGGGGAAATCATAATGAAATACCATATGGATTATCTCATTAGATACAAATATGTAAGTAGAGAGGACAACAATAATTTACACATAAATGAAATCACATTGAAGTATGTGAGGAATTATGTTAGTCCCAACATTAAAGGCCTTGTTATACAAAAAATGGGACACTCAAATTTGTAAAAAAACTCAACAAAAACAACTTATTGATAATAAAGAACAAGGTGAGCATGGGTGTTAACCATGACATGGTTCAACCAATTTCATATGCAGAAGTCAAGGAAGATCTATTTTTTTGTAAATAAATATCTAAAGGAGGACTCACAAAATTTATGGAAAGGATTGTGGGGCATTCTTATTCCATATCCAAAGACTTTATTAGAGGTTTGGAGGATAAAAAAATTGGGATGAGAGATCGCAAAGTCATTATTACCAAAGAAGTAATTGGGAAAATCATTGATATGAGTTGTAAAGGATTTAAGGTATTTAAAGACCAAAAAAGAAGGATGAGTTGATGAAAATATTTTTCAAGATTAAAAAATTGATCACCTCATCATAAAAAGGGGTTCCTAGAGTATATTTACTAAATAAGTGGTATGATATATGTCTTAATATCATGATATATATCACCCTAGAAGGTAAGAAAACTATAATCTTGTCACATCATTTTATGTTGATGAACCAGTTTAAGGGGTATATAATTAGTTTTCTATTTTTAATGCCTAAACATTTGGAATTTTCTATCATGATATTTAAGTTAAACCCTTTTTTAAACCTCATACACCAATTCCTCATTATGCTAATCATGAAAAGAATGGAACCCTTGTGGTGGAATATGTTATTGAATCCATCGATGTATAAAGTGACGAGGAAGAGATGGAAGAAGAGGGTTAAGAGGGGTCTGATAGTGGAAAAGATAAACTTAACATGGAAAAGATCAAAATAAAGTTGGCCATGAAACAATTACTCTATACCAAAATTTGAAGTTGTTTCTCACCCCAAAAGAAGCTAACACCCATGTAGTTACAGGTGAAGGAAAGGTGAAGGACACATAAGAAACAAGAAAAAATGGAGTAACACCACCCACCCTCCCCCCTACCCCTGAGAAGAAAATAGATGTGATGAAGGAACATGGGAAGAAAAAGATGGAAAAACTAGAGGAAAGGACACCAAAAAGTTAGAACAAAAACATGGTTGAATATTCATCCCAAGGAAAAAGTAAGAGAACCAAAGGACACAAAAAAAATGAATTGAAGAGCAAGACAAAAATTAGGAAAATATTTGTCTATTTTTGACTCGAAGAAATAACACCATTATATTCTAGTGTTTTTATATGTAGTTCTTTTGGTTGATACTTGGTGTCTTTTTTATATGGTTTTGATGTAATTTTGGATAAAGATAGCCTCATAGTTTCTAGCCCTTGGATCTTACACTTAGTGACTAAATTTATCTATTTTAGTTTAAAATATTCCAATGCTTACAAAGGTATAACACCCTAATCTCACTTTTTAACCTTATCTAAAAAAAAAAAAAAAATCCTAATCCATTATGTATTAAGACACATTTGGATATAATGTTTATTATCACTTTTTTAATGAACAAAGGGATATGTTAATTTATGTTTTATTGAGTATGTAAGCCATATTATTTAAAATATATGATTTATTTAATATTATTCAATGGATTAAGCATAAATTCAATGTAGTTAATATTTTTACCATTTGGTATAGTGATGTAGAGAAAATCCATACGTATGATATCTTTATATATTTTTGATCTATTTAGTATATCTAATATGGAAATTTTAGCTTGGGTATTATTAAATTTATTGATGATATAATAACCTTTAGTTGAGTTATTTCATGGTGGGAGTGGAGTAGGATGAGGAGGAACATTATAACCACCTCAATTCTATTGCACATGGTGGGGAACTCTATCTCTTCTAGTTATAGCAGCATGGACTAAATAATCTAATATAATCCTTAGGTGAATAATGGGATAGGGATAATATCTAGCATGAATTTTAAGTCTAATAAAGAAGGAAAAATAAGAATCATGCATGCCCTTTGATGCCTAGTAGTTTTTGAATCATATCACATTTATATTAAAATAATATGAGCTACTAAAAAGAGTTAAAAATTATTCATTATGAATTTCAACCTTATTTTTATTATACATGAGTTTGATCTATTTCATTACATGGTTGTGAAATATTTTATATATTTTTAGAAAATAACATGTAATAATAACTATCATATCTTTATTTAGAAATTATAAACTGTATATGTCCATTCTATACATGATGTGATTGTATGATTAAGGTGAAAGTAGAAATAAGTTATGAAACCCTTATACAAAAATTTTAGACCCTAATAAGTCATAATGATAAACCTAAAGGAAACCTTAGGGTTTTGTGTGATTATAAGATAAATCTAGGGTTTGAATGATTGAAAAATTAAATAAAAAAGTAAACATGTGAGGGGAAATAAAAAATCATTTCTCAAAATCAGATTTTAATATAGAATAATGAAACCCTAGGAAAATAGAAGGAAACCATAAGGGAACCTAGGGTTTGATGTGTTTGAGATAGGGATCAATTTAACCAATATGTTTTTATTTATTTTATATTTTGTATGGTCTAAAAAAAATGATTCTAATAAAATTGTATAATGTATGTCTAAGTTAAGAAAAATGTTTGTAACATCAAACTATAAAAAAATTATTGAAATTTACTATTTACAAAAATGACCTAAAAGATAATGTACTTATCTTTGTAGGTTATATATAGGTCCATAACAGTGTATAGTTTTCAAAAAGTATTTGTAGTGAATTCATGTTGATTTAGATTAGGAAACAAATTGTGATACATGTTGGGTAAGTGTGGTGATGGATGAATGTATGTGGTATCCATATTTATATACATTTTTCTAAATTCATCTAGGAGACTTATGAAAATCAATGATAGGTTGGGTCATTAGGTGTACACCTATAAATAACTCATACATTTATATTTATATTTCATGGGACATACATGAACTTCCTTTTCTTTATCATTAACTCAAGCCCATATATTTCACCTTTGACACTCTTTTGACCTATAAAAATGAGTTGGAAAGGATGGGTTTAGATAACATCAACCACCCCCACTAAGTGACTAATTTTTGCCTACGTTATAATAATCTAAATAGGGAACAAATCATACATGGTTATTCCCCTAGCTGATGTTGTGAAAATCGTTTAATACTAGCATGATGAACAACTTTGTGTATGGATTTCAACACTTGAAAACCTATGATTTTTACCTTGTAATGGTATTAAGACTTGGATCAAGGTTTCTCCTTTGAGGGGTTTTAAATTCTAAAATTTTAATGTATTTATTCTCAATGTGAAAAAGGATAATAGATGTACTCATTATATGTTATATACATGAATAAGCCTAGGCTATCTTTTTATAAAAATGTTGACTCTTTGGGCAAATTCCCTCTGAACCAACATGTGAAATGTATGGGCTAACCCATATATATGATTTAAATATATAAAAATAGTCATTAAATGGTGTGTGTACTTTTTATGGTCAATGTAGACATTATAATGACCAAATCCATTTCATTATGGATGAAACTATCTAGAAAACATGAAAGTGATATGATATTAGGAGATAATTTGAGAAATAGAAATATGTTGTTCATGAAAAGACTTAGGAAATATTGTGTATCAATAATAGTAATTTGGAAAGTTCAGGTTGATAAATAACAAAATGATTATGGAGAGTGTGAGAAAGATTTAATTGTGTATGTATAGGTCATGTATAGTAAGGCTTTGCCAAAATTGGTATTATTGAGTGTCTAATACCAAATATGGGTGTCTACACCTTACTAGGTTTAGAATATTTTTTAGGTTTCAAACTTTTTAGTTTATTTTGAAGATGAACACCCATAAACATCAAACCATTTTTTAATGAAAACATGTTGTTAACCTTTGTTCACTTGTCATATGATATCCCTCTTGATCAAATTATTTGAAAACTATCTTCATCTTATCCTTTACTTTTTTGTTTTGGGCTTGAGTATCCATTAGAACTAAAGTAGACTATACCTCCACCAAAATATTATGTGGAGAGGGTAGAAAATTGATTTTGTTAGTGGAATAAATTATATTAGAAGGGAATTGATCATAATATAGATTTCATTCCCAACATTAGGATTTTATATAAATGGTTGATAATAGTTAACTATAATGTGCACTTGAAACACATAATCATTGACTCAAAAAGTTTTGATGGAACATTATTTTTATTTTATCTTTCAAATTTAATGTTTTATTTTATTTTATTTTTAAATGTGTCCTACATTCCCACAAGATATTTCATATGTTTAATGAAATATTCACATATTATTTTCATATTATTTCATTTTTAAAAAATGGTTTTCTACTTTTATTTATTCAATTACATAATGTTTTATATTTTTGTACTTAAAAAATAAATATTAATTTTAGTTGAAGAAATAAATATTATTATTTTTAATATTAGCTTAGAGTGATATATAAATAAATATATATTTTCATAATTTCCACTAGACCAAAATAGTATATTAAAACCCAAGAACAAAAAAAATATGTTTTAAATTTTAATCAAAACTTACTTTATTTTTTAACTCTTTTCCTATTTAAATATGATAGACATAAATCCTCTTCATATGTTACATGTATTAAGGGAGTATTATTGATGAATATTTGAAAAAAAAAAAAAAAACCACATCCCTATCAAGAGTTATATTAATAGGGATTTCAGATTTTTTTTTTAAAATCACATCCCTCACGTACTTTGCACTTTAATGGCAATTTCTAGTGCAACAACCCCATTGGGTTTGACTTAGAAAAACATGATATATATTTTTAATCTAATCAATGAATTCCTTCATTATAATTATCTATGAGAATCTAATTAGTGATCCAAATATAATTCTCTAAGTATATTAAGCATAAATAAGCATGTGACATCTAACAGTCATTGATCACTAACAACATATGAAATGCATCATAACCAAATATGGATAATAATTAAAAATGTCCATCCAAGATGGTACAAACATAAAACCACTATTATAAATATATGAATAAGTAAATATTTAAATCTCATTATGCTAATGTCTTAGTAATAATAAATACAATATGATACAATGTACAAGATACAAGATATAAATCTCCATAGAGCATGAGTTCCCGAACTCCAGTATATATGGAAATCTCAAGTGTCATCTCCAAGTAAGTACTAATATAGGGAAGGAGAACATCATATGAGAGATTTTCCACACTAACCATAGACCAAATATCTCCTGCACAAATCACATTAGATAATGGCTCCCCATTCATGGATGAGTAGATAGTGATGGTGCAAGAATTTAGAGAGACAAGATAGTACCTGTGTGGTGTATGATTTTTAAAAATAAACATATGGTGTATCATAAATAAATCCATTATAATAATACATTTCAAAAACATGTAAACCACACCATGAAATGATAATGTCTCAATAACATTACTTGGCTCAAGTTTTTTAAATAATTATTGATGTCTAAGATCAATCAATTTCATACACACCACTTGATCAGATTACCTTCATCTGACAATGTGATGCTAGTAAGATAATGAAGTCCATCTCACTACTTACTTAGTACCAACAATGTGAGATTTGGTTAACATATATATAACCAAAATTTTCTTATAAATTACTTCCTACTAACAATAACAAAACATGCTAAGATAGGACTAATCAAATGCATACATTTAGTTTGTCAAACATATGAATAAATATCTAAAATATAATTTATTACATAATTAATACGCAAACAAGTGAAAATTATATCAATCAGGTATAAAATATATATTAGGCTCAGTACTCTTACTAATTATCATAAAACATGATATTCATAGAAATAATCAACATGCATAAATTTAGTCCATCAAACATATGAATAGTTATAGACATAACAATTATATTTTGAACCACCCAGTATACATTTAGATTATGGTTTTCAAATACAATACACTCTATAACATCCCATAATATCATAGTTCATTATATATGAGCACACTACTCAATTATGAAGAGCTAGCTTATAATTATAAGAATCAAATGCCCATTATCCTAAATAATAGTCAAGTAATTATAATTAATACTAACCCTATATATCCTATGTTTAAAATACATACTAAAAATCATTAGAACATAACTTATAGGCACACATCATGATGCAATAATATATTCTATATATGTCTAATAACTTGTAAATTTTAATTATATTCACAATATGTACCACTCACCAGTTTGAAGGGTTAGATAACTCATAATGAAGTTATACCATAATATTTCATTTACACATCTTAATTCCATTTTTAGGAAACTATTTTTATATGGTTATAGTTTTAGTATTTTAGACACCTTATGACTCAATTTAACCATCCATTTAGCTATAAATCTAAACATATAACCCAACACACTTATATATGTCACATTTTCATATGGATACTTTTGGAAGCATAATAATTAAGATGGGGGTGAATCAGTGTCTTAAAACTTTCTTTCAATTCCTCCTTAACATTCATGACCCATCACATCAACAAAGAGATCAAACAATACCTAAACAATCACCCATACATGCATGAAATAAGATTACATAAGATAACAAATCATATATGTGTAAAAACCTCAAAGGTAATAAAATACACTAATCCATAAAAATGGACTACTATCCCATAAGACAAAAGATCATAATTTAGTGAAGCACCAACTTCACATGGAGCACCAACTCAACTAGGCTTTAGCAAGAACTAACTTATAAGGAAACACCAACCCCATAGATGATTCAAAACCAAATTGGCCACATTATTTAATTTATCAACTTTATAATACCTTATTGTTCAACAAACTGATTATGACCACCTCTTTAACTCTTCATACTCTTATTCCTCTCAAACTGCCTTCTAGTTCTCTTCACTCAATTAAGTCTCTTCAAGATTTATTAGGTGATATGACCTTGATTATCATATGTATAACCTATTTAAAATATTAATTATAGTTTATATACACTATTTTTATTATCTAATGGACCTCCTTATTCTTACAAATACTCTATTTTACTTGCTCTCTTCACACACAAATAGGCCTAAAATTGCCTTGTATTTATACAAGCCTCTTACCCATATCTTTAGTGGTCATCCATACAAATTGAACACTTGTATTACCATTAAAATGGGTATTATAACACATTTAATACATGAATAAATAATTATAATAATTGATCCATAACTTGATAAACCAAAACCTCTTTTAGGCCTTAAGGAGACCTAATTCAATTAGGCCTTCATTAGCACATGTTACCTTTTTATCTCCTTGAGAAACTTTAAAACTACACACATGGAAATAAAAATTCATATTACAATCTAATATACCCATAATAATCTCTTATTATTTCCATGACACATTTTTATCTCCAATCACCACTTGAAACACACCATAAGTACTGTTCACAATTAGGCCTATGAATCTACAAAAAATCTTTCTTGAATAGCTAAAGATTAAACATAGATTAGATTAAAAATCATGGTAATAAATAATATTTATAGAAACTAAATTACCTCATAATCATCACCATATACTTTAGACTTCACAAATCAGGGTGAAAGGACTTAAACACTTCTTTGCAAATAGTCCACTTAGAACTGTTAGAACACTTCAAAATGCAATCATGAAAAACTTGATATTAAAAACATAATATGAAACTTACCATGAAAAATTATACTTTAAAAATATTCTTTTACATCTATACATGGTTATAAATACAAAAACCACAAGGTCTAATGTCAAATATTGGTCTTGCAAACCAATATTTTGACCCTAGTACACATAGTCAACTCAGAACTAGATAAGCTATTTTGGCTTCAACATTTCACCCTGTTATAATAACTTACATGATTTTAAAAATAATTATAATTAATTTAAAGTCAAAATAAACAACACCATATGATTTAGATATATAAACTCATGGAATAGATCCTCAAACTCATCATTACAACTTGCTTACTTACAACTGCTAGTTTACCTTAAAGCATAATCATGGTGACAATGACCTTTATAATTTGTATGACCACTTAAAGAGAGTTATTATTCAATTAAATTATACTATTACATATATATACCATCATAAATTATAATCATGATATGGTCCAGTGGAAACTATTGGTCTTACAAACCAATTTGTTAACCTACCTCACCACACACACACTTTACTAAGTTAGACAAGTTAACTTGTGAGAAAAATTTTAATATATTCATTGATCTCAAAAACTTATAAAAAAAATTATTATGTCTTAAAATTCTTGAAAAATTTATCCATATACTTTGTTTCATTACTATTTCATGATAACACATCCCTGATCATCTTCTCAGTATTGCTTGGATTTCTCATTATTTCTAATATTAGGTCTGTTAGTGATTAGATAATTTAAATAAATATTTTAACACAATTAAGTATTATAAATTGTATATAAAAATTCATGGACATGAAACATGAGTCTCAACCTTCATCCTCCATCCATTTTCATACTTTGAATTGGTCAACTTTGATTGCTACATCAAATATATGATATATGTGCAATTTCTTGTAGGGTATACTCATACACCTTAAAACTAGATCACACCTATACATTATTATGAGAGTTTAATACAAAATAAAATATCTTTTATAGTCATTTGAGAACAATCTAGGTTGTTTTGAATAAGATCTTTCACATTGGGTCATTGTAGAATTTTATAGAGGTTTAATATAGGTTTTGGTGTTAACGATTATTCATAAAGGATGGTCCCTTAAAATCCAAAACCAATGCATATAGTTGTTATCTAATACCAATACACATCTCTAATTATTATCCTAAGTTACCATGCATAGGTTACATGTTCTAATGGACACCTGAAAGTCCTTCTTGGGTTTGCATGACTTCATTTTGTGTACTCAAGAGACCTTAAAACCACTTTTCATGCCTTTTCTTGTAGACCATGACATAATTTTTTTTGAAAATTATTGAAATAAAATATCATACCTCTTTCAATTCTTAAATAATCTGAAACACTCTAAAATCTTATCATGACCTCTCATTAGGCCACACTCTCTCTTTGATCACTTGGACCTTGACCTACAAACCAAATTAGGCCTTAAAACTGATCTTTATGCCTCTTTAAATACACTCTCCACCACTATCACATACTAAAAAAACCTCATATATGCTTAAACACTATCATACATCCTTAATATGCCTTGAAAATATATCATGATGCATCATTAGGCTAGGTAGGGTCTAGAAGTGGTTTAGTTATAGACTTGATCTTTAGGTCCTACCGCTATAGGCTCACCCTTATAATCTCATGAGTGATTTAATGCCTCAAATTAATGATCAAATAACCTTATACATCAATTCATTAATGTGTTCACTCATCTCATCAAGAAATCATACTCATCTTCTTACAAGGTCTCTTTATACTAGTACCAGTACCATGACTAGGCTTATTAAGCATTTAAAAATTGACAAATGACCTTTAAAAACTTATGAAATTATCTAAAATTATCTTTAATTATCACACAATTCTAAAAATTCTATCACAATATTTGCTTATTTACTTCACCAAACTTCACTCTACACACCTTCTCACAAGGTCTAGAGTAGGTTTCTCAAGACACCCTGTACTCAAGAATTAGTAATCAAACATGCTTTAATGGTTAGTTGACCTTAAATTTGAAATAAATCAAGGAAAAGAATCACCAGGTTGCCTTAAAATTCTCTCTCAACAAATAAAAATTAGGTTGCCTTCAAATTCTCTCCTGTTAGATGGCTTCCTTATCACATCAAGCACACAAGCTCATACCTCAAAGACCACTCACCGTACATCTTCACTAGATGCACCTTGACATAAATGACATAAATATTTACATCAAACTTGACATCAATGACAAAATTTCTCAAAAAACTCCCCTTTTATTATTGATGTCAAAACTTTCTTCAATCTGATCACTCTCATCTCCCCCAATCTGTTTAAACTTCCTTCTTGAACTTTCTCCCCCTTTGAGATTAATGATAAAGGGTCATACATAATAAAAATTATGGAATAAATAATTCTCCCTCTTTTAAAAATACTCTTAGAAACTCTTTTATGTTTTTCAAAAATTATACTTTGAGCTTGTGAACAACATGAATAGCTCCCCCTCAAATCAAGCATCCATCATGTTTCTGTTAACTAAAGAGTGTCTCCATGAAGCCTAATAGAGTCACCCATATCCATAGGGTACTAAAAAAACAAAAAACTATGAGATTATTATATATCCATGCTCTCATAAGACTAAATATCCTTTAGGATCCTTATAGGATTGATTAGTCTCTTCAGATTGACCTCTTTATCATCCATGTGGTCAACAAGTTGAGATAATAATGAAAATTCTAGAATTGATTTCACATTTAATTATGTTTTACCATATAAAATATTCCATTTGATATTATAGATTAATCATGACTCACTTTTATTTATTTTCTTTCCACACATTCATTCATTTTCTCTCTTACACCCTAGGGGCTTCAAACCTTGTTTTGACTTGATGACCTTCTACCTCTATTAAGATATAATCTTGCAATGTGTCTCACATTATGAAAACTATAGAAAAAATATTATACATACTTATTTAATGATTATTCATTTTATAATCCCATAATATTCATTTTTAGAGGGTCTTCTACACTCTCTTGCTCTATGACTAAACTAATTTCATGAAAAAAAGTAACCAATGAATGAATTAACATACCTTATAGCATTAGTTTGTATAATTGGTCTTTTCATGTTGACCTTATTTTCTTCATTTGAATTTTCTTTTTCTCATGCTACCTCTTTTTGTTATTTTTTGAAAACAAGACCTATCTTATCACTTACAAACTTCTAACTATTCAAGATGTCATCTAGAGCCTCAGTACTCTTTTTAAACTTCACAAAAGTCTTCAATTTCCTAGATGCTTGATCCAAATTAGTTTTTAAGGATTCTATCTTAGTTCCATATCTAGTACATTCTTACCCTTTATATTTTAAGGTAACAATGACTATTTCTATCTATTCTTCAATTTGATTGATGATCTCATCATACTCCTTGGATGTGTTACTCAATCTTTCCTCAAACAAACCAATCTTCTCTTCATAGTACTTAGTTAATTATCTTACTTTGTGATTCTTCCTTATTTGAAACTTTAACTCCTCTAGGACACTCAACAATTTTTCCTCAAGATTCACTTTAGCCTCTTCTTCATCTAATTCTTCATCATCCATAACACCTTTCCTATTTGAGAAACCCTCATTGTCTATTTCTATATCCATGGATAGGGTTTCATTATTTTCAAGTTCATGTTCATTTTTATCATCATCACTAGTAGATGAACTTGTGTCACTTACATCAGATGAGTTATTATCTTCTTTGGTATAGAATATTCTCTTTCTCTTGAATGATCCTTTCCTACCTTAATACTTCCTAAAATATTTCTTGTTTTTATCAGGATTATAAACCTTCTTATCATCTCCATGATGTTCACCATGTTTTTCATCATGCTTAGTCTTATCCTTGTTAGGACACATAGATGTAAAGTGACCAATCTTACCAAATTTGAAAAATTTTAAAGGTAACTTGGAATTGTACTTACCAGATCCAAACCTTAATTTTATATCAAACATGGCTATCATTTCATCATCATCAACATATGAACATAAATCATCCTTAACTTTATTGGATTTTGATTTATTCTCAGCTTTGAATGTTCCTTCCTTCTTAGGATTCCTTCATTTTTTATCATCTCATAGGTAGTCAAGATGATATGAAGCCCATCCATCTCGAATTTATCCAAATATTGAATCTTTTTTACTGTAAACACCTTAAAATCAAACTTAGAAGTTAATGATCTCAATACATTTTGAACAAATGTAGACTCTTTCACTTCTTCTCCTAATTCTCAAATGATATTAGTGAATTCATCAAACTTAAATAGGTAAGATGAAATGGTTTCATCTTCATTCATCTTCAAAAATTCAAACTATCTCTAGTGGGTCTAGAACTTGGCCATCTTGACGTTGTGTCTCCTTCATAGATGGTCTTAAATTTATCCCATATCACCTTGGATGACTCACAGTGCATCACCATAATAAATTAGGCCTATGATAATCTGCATATAATGCCATTAATTATCTTGGAATTTATCTCAATTTACTTCTTGCCTAATTCATCAATTGGTGTGTAGGATGTGGAGTGTATCCATCCACAACTAACTACCATATATCATGGTGTAATGACATTGTGTGTGTGTGTGTGTGTGTGTGTGTGTGTGTGTGTGTGTGTGTGTGTGTGTGTGTTGATGTTCCAAAATGCATAATTAGTCCCATAAACGAATGAAGTCTTACTAGTAGAAAAATCACCTTGAGCTTTTTGACTAGCCATCTTTGGTTCTAAGATCTCCTTTAGGCTCTTAAGCTTGATTCAAAGAACCTAATCTAATACCAATGTTATAATAAAAATCACTGAGAGGGGGGTTAATTAGTGTCTTAAAAGTTTCTTTAAATTCTTCCTTACCATTCATGAACCATCACATCAACATATAGATCAAGCAATGCATAAACAATCACCCATACAAGCATGAAATAAGATTATGTAAGACAACACATCATATATATGGGAAAACCTCAAGGGGAATAAAAAACATTAATCCCAACAAATGGAATATAGTAATATTATAAAAAATATCATAATTTAGTGAAGTTCCAACTTCACATGGAGTACCGACCCCAACTAGATAAGCACCAACTCAACTAGGCTTTAACAAACACAATTTTACAAGGAGGAACTAAACCCATAGATGATTCATCACCAAATAAGATAAATAATTTCCTGGATAACCTTTAGAACACATTTTTATGAACCAACTAATGATGACCACCTCTTTAACTTTTCACACTCTTATTCATCTCAAGTTGCCTTCTAGGTTTTTTCTTTCAATTAGGTCTCTTCAAGACTGATTAGGTCATATGACCTTGATCCTCATATTAATAAAATATATAAAATATCCATTAAAATTTATATACACTCTTCACATGGAATACAAGACTTCCTTTTGATTACCAATACTCTATTTCACTTGCTTGCTCTCTACACACACAAATAAGCCTAAAACTACCTTATATTTATACAAGCCTCTTGTGCATATCCTTCTTGGTCATCCATACATAATTTCACACTTGGATTACCATTTAAATAGGTCTTATAACATTTTTATTACATGAATAAATCATTAAAATAGGTCTTCCAAAACTTAAAAGACTAAAACCTCTTTTATGTCTTAAGGAGACCTAATTCAATTAGGCCTTCATTAGCACACATTACCTTTTGATATCCTTGGAACACTTTAAAACTCCACATATATTATAAAAACTTAATATTACAATATAATATACCCATAATAATATAATATTATGTCCATCACACTTTTTTAGATTTAACTACCACTTGAAGCACACCATTAATGTTATTCATAATTAGGCTTGTGAATCTACATAAAGTCTATCTTGAAATGCTAAAGATCAAACATAAATTATATAAATAACCATGGTAGTAACTAATATGTATACAAATTAATTGACCTTAGATTCATAACCATATTATTTATACTTAACAACTCAGGGCAAAAGGACTCAAACACTTCTTTGTAAATAGTCCACTCAGAACTACCATAACATTTCGAAACCTAGTCATGAACAACTTGACCTTTAACACATAAGATAAAATTTCCAATGAATAATTATACTTTTAAAATATACTTTTAAATATATAAACTATTATAAAATACAAAAAACCACAAGTTATAATGTCAAATATTGGTCTTGTAGACCAATCTTTTGACCTTAATACACAATTAATTTAGAACCAGACAAGCCATTTTGGCTTTGACATTTCACCATATTATACTAACTTATAAGATTTAAAAAATAATTATCAATAATTTAAATTCAAAATAAAAACACCATATATATACATACATACATACATATATATATATATATATATATATATATATATATATATATATATATATATATATATATCATGGCATAGAGTCTCAAATTCATAATTGCAACTTGTTTATTGAGAACTACCAATTTACCTTAAAGCACAGTCATGGTGACAATGACCTTTAACATCTATATGACAAACTTAAGAGACTTATTATGAAATAATATTATACTATTAAATATATAAACCATACACAATTATAATAATAATATGATCTATTGGCAACTATTAGTCTTACAGACCAATTTGTTGACCTCACCACACATGGACCTTACTGAGTCAGACAAGTCAACTTATGAGCAAATTTTTAGTACATTAAATTATATCAAAAACTTATAATAAACATGATAATGTATTAAAATTACTTATAAACAGATCTTTTCACTTGTTTTCATCAATATTTCATGATAACACATCCTTAATAATCTTCTCACTACTACCTAGATTTCTCATTATTTTCACCATTAGGCGTGTTAGTGATTGGTTAACTTGGATGAATAATTAAGCACACTTTAGGTATATAAACCATATATAAACCTTTATTTAAATTTAAAATGAGTCTCAAACTTCATCCTCCATCCATTTTCATACTTTGACTTGGTTAACTCTAATTCTTACAACAAATCTTTGAGAAATGTGCGCTTTACTATAGGGTCTACTCACACACCTAACCACTCAATTAAATTGAGAGGTGCCTGAGAGAATTGAATATAACCTCAAATATATTTTATATTAATTTTAGACCATTTTGGGATATTTTAAATAAGATATTTCACATTGGGTCATTGTTAGGGTTTTATAGAGGTTTAACATAGGCTTTGGAGTTAATGATTGTTCATAAAGGATTTTACCTTAAATCCAAAACAAATGCATGTAGCTATTATATAAGACACTTAACCATTTCTCCTTAACATTTAAATTTCCCATGTAGAGGATACATGTTCCAATGAATACCCAAAATTCTTTATTAGGTTTGCATGCCTTCATTCTATGTACTCAAGAGACCTTAAAACCACTTTTCATGCCTTTTATTATCTACCATGACCTAGAAATTTGTGAACATGCTTGAAAAAAATATAATACCTATTTAAATTATTACATAATATCAAACACTTTTAAATATGATCATGACCTCTCTCTCTCTCTCTCTCTCTCTCTCTCTCTCTCTCTCTCTCTCTCTCTCTCTCTCTCTCTCTCTCTCTCTCTCTCTCTCTCTCTCTCTCTCTCTCTCTCTCTCTCTCTCTCTCTCTCTCTCTCTCTCTCTCTCTCTCTCTCTCTCTCTCTCTCTCTCTCTCTCTCCTCCCCCCCCTTTCTCTCTCTCTCTTTGCTTGCTTAGACCTTGACCTCCAAAACCAAATTAGGCCTTAAAACTAAATTTCATGCCTCTTTCAATTAACTCTCCACCAATATCACATAATAAATCAACCTCATATATTCATAAAACTTTATCAGACATCCTTAACATGCCTTGATAATAGATCATGATGCATCATTAGGCAAGTAGGGTCTAGAAGTGGTTTAGTTGAAAACTTGATCTATAGGTTCTACCCCTGTAGACTCACCTTGAGAATATCATGAGTGATCCAATGCCTCACATGAATACTCAATAAAATGTATACATCTATTCATGCTATTTTTTCACTCATATCACCAATCCATCATACTCATACCTTCTCATAGGGTCTCTTCATGCTAATGACTAGTGCCATGACTAGGCTTATTAAGTACTTGATACTTAACAACTAACCTTGAAACACTTATGAAAGTATCTAAAATTATCTTGAATGACCAAACAATGAAAAAAAACTTCTCACAATATTTTTATTACATACTTTAGTAAACTTCACTATGCACACTTTCTCACAGGGTCTAGACTAGGTTTCTCAAGACACCTTGTACTCAAGAACTAATACTTAAACATCCTTAAATGCTCACTTGGCCTGAACCTTGACATCAACCAAGAAGAATAATCATTAAATTTCCTTAAAATTATCTCTCAATAGAGATACATTAGGTTGCATTCAAATTCTCTCTTGTCACATGTCTTCCTTGTCACATCAAGCACATAAGCTCATACCTCAAAGACCACTCACCATGCATCTTCACCAAATGCACCTTGACATCAATGACATAAATCTTGACATCAATGATAAAAGTTCTTAATAACTACTTAAATCCATATATATAAATATGTTTTTAACATAATATGGATTGTATATAATCACACAAATGATATACTATTTAAATTGGTCACTTGTATTTCTTGATCAAGAAGTCCATATGACTCAACAATCATTATAATATATTGATGATATTTTATAAGATAAGGTTTCAACCAAGTAATACTTATTCATAATTTTTGTCCCTAACTATGGAACTTACTAAGGGTGTCAATATAGACTTAGTTTTCTAACTTCTAAGGATTATATCTCATCAATGTTGTCTTGTCATTATTTTTTCCCTTTTTCCAATCTAATATCAAAACAATTACAATATAATGTAGTTTTATGTATTATATAATTTAACATAAATTATTGTTCATGATGTAAGAATTAAGAACACACACACACACACACACACACACACACACACACACACACACGTATGTATGTATGTATGTATGTATGTATGTATGTATGTATGTATGTATGTATATATATATATATATATATATATATATATATATATATATTATATATATATATATATATCATATTTTTAATAAATTCCTCCATTTATATAAAAATTCTATATATATACAAAATATACAAGTCAAAACTATTTCTTATTCAGCTGATATATGAATATGTTGAGTCTCAAATATGAATACACTACTGAATTTAGGTAGCTAAAAGTGGTTTGAGCCATATCTATACAAAGGTACAAGTATTCATTTAGGATATAAATATAATATTAGGAAGACTTAGCTTAGTTTGGTATCTGATACCACATCATACCCAATCCTATATTAGTTACCCAACTTGGGTAAGCCATCACTCAACCTTGCATGGTGATATATACTAGGGATATGTATTATATTGATATTGACTATCTATATCTTGAGAATTTAATAGCTCTTAAAAACTATAATAATATTCTATAAACCTATAAATTAAATATAGGGAAATAATGCAAGTCACTTTTATAAATCACTTAGTTATCCCTCATTATTGGACATTATTTATATGTAGGAAACTTCTTCTATAGTGATTTATTAAATTAATTAGTATATATGATCACTCCCTCTAGAATATATACCATTGAACTAGGTTATATGCATAGGTATAAATCATTTAATTTTGATTTTATTTTAATATATATACACCATAGTATAATTAATCATTAAAAAAAGTCACTATACTAAGTATAAATTGCCATGCTAATATACTAAGTTTTTGTAGTTAAAATGCTGTAATGTAACTCCCGATTACATTATAATACAAGGTTAAATTTCTAGATCATTGTATATATCAAATTTCTAATATATAGATACCATTTAAGCAAATGCATACATTTCATAAACATCATTGCCAGTTAACGAAAAAGTGCCTCACTTAGACATAATTATTTACTTATATATTATTATTTTCATAAGTGTATGTGTATGTGTGTGTGTGTGTATATATATATATATATATATATATATATATATATATATATATATATATATATATATATATATATATAGTTTTGTATAATCAGTTTTTTCATTTTATATGATAGGTTCACACATATAATGCTACCACTATACTCTTTTCCATAGTTTAATGGTACTAAGTGCCATACTATGAGATATAATAATATTAATATTATTTTTTATAAAAAAATTACCACTATATATAGCTATAGAAATTGATGTTTACATAAAATCTCAAGTATAAATAAAGTTAAATGACATCAACATGTTATCTACGTAAATTACTACACTAGCATGTGAAATTCCAAGGTGGGAAAGTCAGATCACTATATGTATAATATTTAACTCAACTACATATAGGCCCATATTTATGTATTTGTGTAATTTGTGTAAGCATAAACACATAGTTCATTGCATATTTACCTTAGCTAGGTATAATAGAAAGTAAAATTTCTATGTGTGTGGATACACATAATTGTACCTAGAGTTAAATCACTACCTACTTATTAAAAGGCCATTATATTTGTATAGATTGCTATACTAAATAATTGTATACCAAATCACTAATAGATTTTTTATATGCTAAATATTATATAGCATTATCTCATAATACTAATTTAAAATATAACACAAGCATGATCTATAACACAAAATATTTAGATTAATTATTACCTGACATACATAGATCACTATGTTTAATAACTCAATGCATTTAGATAGTCATATAATCATCTATGTCACATATCTGTATAAAATATTAGATCGCCCAAACATAATAACTATGCCATACTCTCCAATAGATTAATTATAAATAACTATTACACAAATCACCCCATAAATATATATTTCATTGTTAAACCCACAAGATAATATTCCCAATAATAGTTATATTTTTACATGAATTACTATCTTTAATTCATCTCAATAACTTTAGACACCAAAATTCAAATGAATTTAATAACATCTCCTACCTGGTTATGGTGCCAACTGGGATATCACAATCAGAAATAACTCTTTACCTAGCTCCTCTTCCTCTTCTCTTCTTCTCCTCCCTCCTATGCTCCCCCATTTTATTCTTATTTTAAGATCTCCCTCCCTTTTTGCTTTATTCTATCTTATGAGTAGTTTTTTTTAAGCATACTTCCTTTCTTTTTATTTATTTTATTCATGATTTTTATATTTTTATTTCCATCTTGCCTTAAATAAAGACTAAAAATATATTATCCTATTCTATTCTAACTTGCCTTATTTCCTAAAAATCAACACAATTGTTTTATCTATTTTCTCCCTTTTTCTTCTTTTTTTATATTTATGCATTTATTAGGATATATTTAATAATTAATAATAATATGACTTAATATAAACAAGTAATAAATATTATTTTAATCAAAATTATTATTAAACTCATTATTATTCCCAATCTGAACTTATAGAAACCTCAACACAATTCCTACAAGTTAGTTCCACATAAACATAAATTTGAACTAAACTAAAACACAAATAATCATATAAAAATAGATGATCTTCAACAAGTACTAATGATAACCACTCATAAATATTTCCAAATATAACCAATCATAAAAACACACTAACTTTAATAATTCAAACCATCTATCTAACATGTACTAGCTAATAAGGTGTGTACCATTTCTTTGTCATCCCCCGACCACTCCATCTATCTCACCCTCTTTAATGATGCTCTCCCTCCATCATTAGTTAGTCCACAACATCATGACATATATATCATAAAATAATGTTAAAATAACAAATTAACATGATCATAATATAAAAAATATACATTAAAACTAACTCATAACAATGAAATCATGAAATCTAAGCAACATACAACTGCCCCATAATGACATATGACTTACAACTTAGCTAGTAATAATCAAATCAAGTCATTAACTATATAAAATCTATTAATAATCAAGTAAGTTTTTTTATCAAGGAATTGGGATGCAAAATATAGTATAGGTACATGTAAGTATATGAATTCTTACCTTTTTATAATGAGTTAATTAATAGATACATTAAAATCAATTTATAATTGACTTGATTACAATAAAAAACTACAACACAAACATTAAATATTTTCTTACACATGAAGATCTTATTTTATAATTTTTTTTAAGACATTTATATGGTACTTATCATAACCTTATTTTTGTAGAGTGATATTGTGGTAAAATTTATTATTTTTATACTTATGTTTATTTAAAATGTGTTATTCCATTATTATAATTGGTAAATGGGATCATATGAAATATTATGGATAGAAAGAAAGGATGAGAAATAGTGATATATGAATACCTATCCCCTTTAATATAAAATATTACATGCATAATCATCGAATTATAATATGATTTAATTTGATGGAGTTGGTATCTATATCAAGCATACACATAATAGGAATAGGCATCACCCACTACATCTATACAATGAGAACACAGAGAGATAGAACATGATGCCTCTCTTGAATAATGTTTTGAAGATAATGTCAATGCATTATTTAATTTGTAAAATACACTAACATGAATTTTTTCCAAAATCTTACTGAGGTGATGACATGCATATTTCTCCAAAATCCTATTGAGGTGATGACATACATGTTTTTACAAACTCCTATTGAGGTGCCAACATGTATGCTTATCCAAACTCATATTGGAGGCACCAACATGCATGTTTTCCCAAACTCCTAATGAGGTGATGACATACATGTTTGTATAAAATATCCTCTATCAGCCTTAGTTTCTTAGTGTTATCTAATCATCTAATGTTATATGCATGGTTGTAAAAATTAAATGAGATTTTTATCAATTAAAATTAGAGGTTTTTTCCCTATAGCCATTGATATTCTTATTTTGGCATAATAAATATTTAAATAAAATAAAATAATATATTATTTTTATAATATTATAACAATATATTATTATGAAAATATCTAAATTTTAACATGAAAAATAATATATAGAATAATACATATTACACAAAAGTTTATTAGAATAATGGTTAAATTTAATAATATTAAAGGAGTTGGATACATATTATAAAAAATGTGTAATATGTGTTTTACCATTTTTTATAGGTTATTAAGGAGGAATAACCTAATAAAATTGTAAGAAGCTATAGGTTATTAAGGAGGAATATCCTAATCAAATTGGAATAAGCTATTCTAAACATAGGAAAATTTAATCAATTCAAATTTGTAATATTCTAATAAAAATATTGAATATAAGAATATGTTAAATATAGACAAGTACAATACCAAAAAATAATCTAAAAGTTTCAATATGAAGGATAAATAATTCTTATCTTATTCAATGATGCAAATATAGATATAACATGTATAGGTGTAAAAGAAGACATATTAATGTTCCACCTTGATTTATTAGATTTTATAAAATAACTCTTTATTAGCGTGGACACTGCCATTGAGATCTGGATCAAGATATAGAAAATTTTATATAAAAGCCACCTTCCCTTATTAGGTTTCATAGTCACCTTATAGGTTATCAAATCATATCACATGTATAGTTTCCTAGAATCTTTTTCTCAAAATCTTAAGTATTCCAACTTGGAATGTCACCTTGTAAAACATGGTTTAATGAGATCAAGTGAAGTTGAGCTGACCTCAAAGAACCCTTTGTAATTAATCACTACTTAAATATCCATATAATTTAAATAAGGCCTTAAAATGATGTAGTTATCTTCCTTATGTGGGTTTGTGTGTGAATAATTATGAAATATGCTATATGTTAGTGCATGTATTGATCTATATTGTAACTTTAAAAATAATACTCATGAGTTACTCTTCAATTGATTCACAACTATAAAAATAATACTTATATGATTTATTTTAAAATAGGGAATAATAACATAGTATAGCTTAGTGGTGCAAATGAATTCCAGTAGTGTAGTGTGAGCTTGAGAGGTGCTTGTTTGGTATCTTCTAGATATTGCTTATATTGATTGATTGATAATGAAAGAATTTTATTTGAATTTATACCATACCTTTTGAAATTATCTAATGGGAGGGTTAAATAAGACAAATAGGTTAACCCATGAATGTTAAAATATTTAAAAATTGATGGTTTGAAAGGTAGCGACACTAGCATAAGATTTGGAACAGTAGCATCAACTCTAGTGTCCTAATATGGATTTTAGTGCCATGAAAGGTAAAGAACTAATGATGATCTATAACTATATATTCATGGTATAAATTAAGTTTTATATATAGTAAATTTTATATAGTATCTAGTTAATCAAAACATTAGGGTTGGATTATAGGATAATAAATAAGGCATAGTGAGATGATGAATGCTAGGATTCGAGTAGTGGGAAGGTCATAAATTGAAGGGTTGACTCATGATTGGTATTTTTCAAGTTGAAATGACTAGTATGTCATATATAATCAGATTTTATTATCTATATTTTCCCAATTTTTAATCTATTAATGCATAAGTTAAAAGAAATAAATGCATATCTTGGTGTGTACAACACACCTTGATTTAAATTTAACACTATTTGAATTTTATATTTGTGTATTGCCTATAACCAAGATCATGTTAGAGATTAATTAGTGCATATAATCTAAAATTTCAATAATTAAAATTCTTAAGATAAAAGAGAGCAAGGAATGGGTATATTTATGTGTCAATGTAACCATGTTTCCCCTTGGTACTTGGCTTTGGTGATGATGCTTCATTATTGAAGAATCAGAGATAGAGGTTCACAGTTGAACCTTGGATAGGTGAAGAGGTTCTCAATCACACAACTCAAATGTAAACATAATCTATCCAATCTAGTTAATGTCAATTTATGTAACCATATGAATCCTAAAAAGGGGAGTAGTGAAAGGTTATCAAGGGTACTGAATCTTGACCACACTACTTAAGGGATCCAACTATTGTAGATAGATAAAGGCTCAATTGATGCATATTGGAAATGTTAGTACAACAATGTAAGATGAAATAATACTTACCCCACATTAAATTTACAATAAATAATGTATAATATAAATATGTATCTATGATTTGTTATATTTACATGACATGTGCACCTTTAATGTGTCTCAAGTTAAAGTATCCATAAAAATGTAAAATCTACTCTATAAACTGATATAATATCTATCAAAAATCTATTTTTTATCCCAAATCTATGAAAATAGATGCCAAGTGCATAATATTTTGACCCAAGTGTGTGTGTGTGTGTGTGTGTGTGTGCGCACGCGCGTGCGTGCATGCGTGCATGTGTGTGCGTGCGTGCGTGCATGCGTGCGTGCATGCGTGTGTGCGTGCGTGCGTGCGTGCGTGCGTGCGTGCGTGCGTGCGTGCGTGCGTGCATGTGTGTGTGTGTGTGTGTGTGTGTGTGTGTGTGTGTGTGTGTGTGTGTGTGTGTGTGTGTGTGTGTGTGTGTGTGTGTGTGTGTGTGTGTGTGTGTGTGTGTGTGTGTGTGTGTGTGTGTGTGTGTGTGTGTGTGTGTGTGTGTGTGTGAAATAAATAATTTTTTTATTAAATGAAAAGTTTCCAAGTTGCATATTACAATACCCCAAAGATTCCTCTTTCCTAAAAAAATCATCCACTTTATCCTATCATATAAAGTTTTACTTTTTCCATACATTCAAAGATCAAAAGCATCCATGCATGCATGAAAATATAATAATTTTCATGCATGCCTATTTTTATGGTAGAACATTTATGCATATTTTTAGTAGAATGTGAAAGAGTGTTATTTATAATTAAAACAAAAAATAAGAATATTACTAAATTAAATCATTGATATCAAGTTTTATTTTTTTCCCTCAAAACTTGTTGAGATGATTTGAAGTTTCAAATATTATCCCTCTTCTATATTTTAGGTTCATTTATTTTCATTTGGAGAAGGGATTCTATGATTATTTTTCCTCTTAATTATTTTTTTTATCTTTCTTCTAGTGGAAACTATGTTTTCCCATCCATGTTATTCATAATGATCTCCATTTCTTGTAGATTTTATGATTCTTCAACTTTTTCCAAGGGAATTTTTGGTAACATTCCTTCCCCATACTCCTTTTGATCACTCAATTCAGCTCATGTGTGGTCCAATGTGGCTCCCTTCTAGTAAGTATATTTATATTTTATCTTTCTTTAAACTGATTAAAAACCATTTTCCATTAAGATAGTATTATTATATAATGGGTTTTTAACTAGAGCCTATATACATGGACATATAATAGCCAAATATCCATATTAATAATATTCCTTACATCCAAAAATAATATTTTCATAATCTAATTTTTGGTTTCTTGTTAAACCACCACAAACTAAGGAAAAATCACTAGGGGGCCATTTGATCAAATGCATAAATGTAGGTGCATGTTTATTTTAATATTTATTCTATTGAGGATCCTTGGGTGAAAAAACATCTATAGCATCTTTGATCTATTTTAGGGTTGGTTGGGTCCAAAAATGTAGAGGAAAATCTGGTAGCCTCACCCAAAATGGAATGTGGGAGAGGTTTTTAATCAAGGAGTCAAATTTTGGAAACCTAAGGATTCACAAAAAATCTTCCCCCTTCTGAAACTAAGGCCCCTTTTTGAAATTATCATCTCATTCTGATTGGTCTAAAAACAACATAATGAATAACCTTTATGCACAAGGGAATATTTCCACCTCTTCTAATATGATAGGATCCCAATGTTGGATTATCCACTCATGTATATTAGGAAGAGTAGGACAAAAAAAATTAAATATATATATATTAACCCTCTATCACTAAGTGTAGATGTAAAATTATGTCTCCTCATTATCTAGATAAATCATGAGGGGTCTAGATTATTTATCAATAATACATCATTGCTTAAGATAAATAAGGGAAACATTACCTAGAACATGATAATTTTTTGTATCTAACACATGTACTTATTTTTTTTAGATATATATTCCTTATGTTTATCATATAATTGGATTCAAAATAATATCTTTGAATGAGGCTTTTCCATGATTCTTTTCTTTAAATATCTCTTGATTGCACTTTGGGAGGTTGTACTGGATTCTTATTTCATGTGATCCTCCTATAGAATCTTTTAAAATTATTATTTTATATTGCATGAATTATCATGGATAGTCTTGGGGATTATTAGCATTGGATCTTCCTTCAAAAGGGAAGGAACAATCTAAAAATATTGCATGCATCTTTAATTTTTGCTCTGGAGAAACTCCCCATCTCTTATCCTTTAAAAAAAAAATTCCATTAACCCAATTATATAATTGATTAATGTAAACTATATCAAATTATGTCAATTATACCAACTCTATGTGTGTGGATTTGCGTCTCTATGACATTCCCCCACTGATATGTCCCACCTTTTAAGGTGAGGGGATTGTGATTTGGTAGTGACCTTATCTCCATAGGATATGATAACCATGACATATATGTATCAATCATTTAGTAAATAATAATATGGTAGTATCATGTATAATTATATGTATTACTGAGGCTATTAATATCCAGTCACAAAAAGACCTAAGATGCATTATATAGATCATGGAAATGGTTGAAATTAATGAGAATGAGCTTAACTAAAAATAAATTACTCATAAAAGAGTTATTAATGTCATGAAAAATGGGTCTAAGGAGATTTCAAACAAGGGGCATGTTCAAATGACAAAAACTTAAGGGGAAGATATGTTCAAATGTCTGCAAACAAAATAAACAACACTTAGCAACACTATGGCCAACAAATAAGGAACATGTTAAAACGTTTCACAATCAAAACAAGGTATCAAAAAAGAATCGAAATCAATTAATCCATGTGATAAGATGAATAATTTAAATATTCAAAACCAAAATAAGCATATCATATTAGTTCCTACATACATGTGTTAAAAAAATGTTTTATAGCATTCTTATATGGCACACTATGTAATATGTAAGAATTAATGTGTGTGTGTGTGTGTGTGTGTGTGTGTGTGTGTGTGTGTGTGTGTGTGTGTGTGTGTGTGTGTGTGTGTGTGTGTGTGTGTGTGTGTGTGTGTGTAATCATAAGTAAATAAGTGCAATAAGATAATTTAAATTGATTATAAAATAATGTA
Organism: Torreya grandis; assembly: GCA_037957365.1. Lineage (NCBI taxonomy): Eukaryota > Viridiplantae > Streptophyta > Pinopsida > Cupressales > Taxaceae > Torreya > Torreya grandis. Next base: position 1,418,875 of record JARHVA010003648.1, read on the forward strand.
ACCCATATTAATCATGATCAATTAAGTAGGTTCCCCCAACATAGTGTGTCATGTGGATGAAGTAAAACATCTAACATTTTTATTCTCATGTACCATGTATATAGCGTATGTATGTATCACACTCAAGTACCCATAAAACAATGTGTGTATATAAATATGTAAACACTTAAAATTAAACACTTTATGTCAATTTAAACTATATGTTAATTCTACACTAACATCATCCTTCAATCATCAAATTATTATTCTATCCACATTAACATCTATAGAAAATTCACTATTCATCCCCATGATTAATTGATTATTTCTTCCATGATCACATCAAATCCCCAAAAAATCATATCACATCAAATTAGTTAATTAATATCTATTAATTATCTAATCTCATCAATAGTATAATATTTCATAAATTGCACATTTCTTATTTTCTATAAATCCAAAAATACTCACATCACACTTAAATCTTTATGCAATTTCAACACTCTCCAATAAAATGAATTTTGTATTTGTTTTCAATCCCAAGCTAATCCATTTTTAAAAAAGGCATGTCATATCCTACTCTTCATAAATGGAAATCCTTAAACACTCTAATTTCCTCCATTTTCTCCTCCAACTCCTCTCATTTATGAGGAGGGCTCATCCTCATCCATTTATCTTCAATCTCATCTAATGGTTCACATTAGTCAAGAAAATCTATAAATTGAAAGGTGATCCTTCATTCTAAATAATTTTTTTAATGAAATGAAGTGATACTATTTTGACAAACAAATCTTTAATCCACATCATCACTCATCCTATCAAAATGTCCATTTGGTAAGGGGAGGTATTACCAAATTGCCCATATGCTTTTTAAAATATTTTAAAATTGCATCCATTTAATCACAATCCAATCAAGGCATGGATCAAGGTATTATTAGGTAAGATCAATTCATAAAATTTGTTTTTCTCCTCTCTTTGATAGATTTTTTGAGGTATACATGTGAAGGCTCAATGATTTTAATAGATGTATAGTGCCCAAAAAAAGGATACATTCAAAGGAGTAAATTTGGGAAGGAAACATCCCCAAAATGATAGAATGATTTGATAGTAGTATTTTGACTTGATTAATGACAAGATGCTTTATATTAATTTTGTTTTCAAGTTTGTGAGTATTTACTTGTTTGATTTTATGTCTAAATTTCCTATTTTTCTTTGATTCATCCATGTGCCAAAAATGTTATCAGGGTTTTTCCATATTATGGTTCCCTTGTCATGCACTTGTACTTGAGTCCATCCATCAATATATGTCAGTAATGTCATCATGTTTTTTTCCCATATTATGGTGCTTTTTTGGCATTTATCTATTAGATTAGAGGTTAGTCTTGATGCAAATTGTGACCAAGTCATCTTGGTGTTTTATACCATGGTTCATACTATCCTATGAAATATCAAAAATCAAGTTAAAAAATATATGTGGAGACCATGTTAAAATGATAGTATATTCCATTGTAAAAATTTAATATAATTATCTTATCTAGTTTTGACGTAGTTAAAGTTAAATCATCATTTATCATCACATTATTCTATCTTGGAAATCTAAATCAGCCTAAGATCCATTTAGACTATGTAGGTATTACTCAATTGCATCAAATTTATGAGGTTATCTTATCCATTCTTGTTCTTATTTCCATTTACATTACCATTCCCATTCTTATTATTTTTCCATCATTTATTCTAACTAATTATCCATGTCTAATCACATCATTATTAAATCATTATTGCATCATTTGGGACATCCTCATGTGCCTAATTTTTTTTGTCTCATTTATTATTTGATAATAAATTATACCATCATCACATAAATATATGTCAATCTATCAGATTCATATCATCCATCAATCGTAAATCATTGCAATCATTCATCACTAAGCCATGTAATTGGTTAAATCCTTGATTTTTTCTTGAAAATATATAAATCAATTAGTAAATTAACCATTCATCCAATCTAACTTTGTACCTTTAACTCATTTTCATGTATCCTTTATTGGGGCACATCAAACATGTAACTTCATCATAAGGATGGATCATTCCTAAATCCCATCCCATGGCTTTTTGAGATATTTCATTCTCAAATCTACCCTAATTAGGGAAAATAAATGTGTGAAACTTACCTTGGGATATATAATTCCCAAATATTCCATGATTGGGTCAAAGCAATCTATCATCATCATTAATCAAAGTGTTCAAGCATTTTTTCATGTGAGTTAATATCATCCATGGGTTAATCTCTTTATCCAAAACATCCTTTAATATTCATTTATTCATGTCTTTTTTGAGATATTGTACACATCCTTCATCATTACATGCTCTATTTAGGGGGAATCATACCAAAAATTCTTTCTTCCATCATCATATCAGTTTTCATTGATCTATTTTTAATGGATTCTTCTTTTTTTTTAAATTTGTTACTCCACCCATCATGTCTCACAATTCCATTTCAAAGAGGGGAAAAATTTAATGCTTAAGATTGGAAATTTTGTTTCAATTTTAACTTTATGATAATTTCACACTAACATCATCCTTTAATCATCTAATCAGTCTTATATCCATATTAACATATCTAGATAATTCACTATTCATCCCCCTTGATCAATTATTTATTTAATCCATGATCACATCCAATCCCACAAAATTCATATCAAATCACATTATTTAACTAATCTATATTAATTATATAATCTCATAATAATGAACAATTTCATGAAATACACATTTTTTAATTTTCCATAGATCAAATAAATCCAAAAACCTCACATCAAACTCAAATTCCTATGTAATCTTATAATTCTCCCACAAAATTATTTTTATATTCATTTCCAACCTCAATTTAATACTTTTTAAAAAAATGCATGTCATGGACCATTATTCATAAATGGAAAACCTTACACATTCCAACTACCTCCATTTACTACTCCAACTCCTCTCATTTATGAGGAAGAGTACTCACCCTCATCCATTGATCCTCAATATCATCCAATGTTTGACATCAGTTATGAAAATATGTAAATTTAAGGGACACCCTTCATTCTTTTTTTTTCATGCAACAAAGTGCTACCATTTTGACAAATAAATATTTAAGCCACATCTTCACTCGTCCTATCAAAACATACATTTGGAAATGGGAGGTGTTGCCTAATTTCCTACACACTTCATAAAAGCATTTGAAACTACATCCATTTGAGCAAAATCCAATCAAGGCATGGAATGAGGTATTCTTGGGTAAGATTAAGGTATATAATTTATTTTTTCCCTCTCTTTGATAACTCTTCTTAGGAATATCATTTATGAAATTTGATTCTTATTTTATGTGCTGCTAATATATTTACTCTTAATATATAAAAAATGAAATGATATGTTATCTACTTACAATAAGTTAAAAACATACATGAAAAATATATTAAACATGTGTATGCTAAATATTTTTGTATTTTCACTTTATTTGAATGTTTTTCTATTTTCTTGATTATCTTATTTTTTGAATTTTGTAATATAATATGATTAGTAAAGGTTGTATATAGTACAAGGAGAAGTGATACTAGAAGTGAAGGATATGCCTCTATGAAGGCCCTATATCATGTGTGTCATATTCAAATTATGTGTAATTTGTATCATGATAATCATAGTAATCTAAAGTAGCTTGATGTTGAAATTATGAAATGCCACTCTTGTCTTCTATTATATATATATATATATATATATATATATATATATATATATGTATGTATGTATGTATGTATGTATGTATGTATGTATGTATGTATGTATGTATGTATGTATGTATGTATATGTATGTATGTATATATATATATATATATATATATATATATATATATATATATATATATATATGTATGTATATATATATATATATATATCTATGTATATGTATGTATATATATATGTATATGTATGTATATGTATATGTATGTATGTATATGTATATATATATATGTATGTATATATATATATGTATATATATATATATATATATATATATATATATACATATATATATATATATATATATATATATATATATATATATATAACTACCCCATTCTATGAGATTGGACTTTTTAATTTCTATTTTTCATCATGTATTTTGTTACGTTCCTCCAATGATATTCCATTACTTTTATTTGTTTATAAACTAGATGAATACATGATTTATTTCCATTAATTTTTATCTAAAGATGTTCCTTCCTTACAAAAGGACATGACCTTGCATTTATGATTGAATGATATGAAATATTTGTTTTTATCAATAATTTATCCTATTGATTTTAACCATGCTCCTACAAACACAAAATTGTATGAACATTAGTTTGAAATAACATGAAAAGTAAGATTGCTTTTTTTAAAGTAAAAATAAACTCTTAAATTGATTGATCCCATACATGTTGTATATGTACTAGTTTGATCTATGAATTGATACTTATTTTCAAGAGAGACAAGAATGACATATTAAAAAAAATTATATTTCTATAATATATAACCTTGATATTTGTAAATTTATTGCCATTTATGTGAGTAATGATAGTGAAAGGGTCCTGATATGAGGAAATTATTTTAATTACTCTCTTTGCAACCACATTTGAAAGTTTATATTTTTCAAGTGTTTCTTACTTTTTGAACTCTTTTTTTTATAAATCCTACTTTAAGAATGATTATTTTCTTACCTTTAATGTGATTTATTGATTTCTATTTTTGTCACATTGCCTTTGCAATAAATTGATATTTAATTATTCACTTTCATCTTATGACCTTTGTAATTTGTCTTTTTCATTTTGGTCTTTTTGTAATATTCATTTATCTAGATATGCCTTTTGAATATTTTATTGCTCTAGTTTGCCTTTTGGATATTTTTACCCTTTAGTTATGCTTTTTGAATCATTTCTTGCTCCAAATTTTTAATTGAAACTATTTTTTCTTTGAATTATTCTTTTTTACCCATACTATTTATTTTTTCACTTGTGTTGTAGAATGTGTATGTATAAGGTGAGTGGTTTATTTGATTTATGTATCTATTATAGGATCACTACTATCAATTTTACTTTGTATGATGCCTATGTATTCTAAGATATGCATAATAGTATTTTGATTTACTTACAAGATGTAGAGGAGGTAGTTTGATCAAATTAAATCTAAGAATTTTCATTAAAACATCACTCAAACTCTTATTATCCTTTTGAATAATTTTTAATAACTAGTTGTAGATGAATTCTCTTTTATATTATTATTTTGATATGAAACATTGTTGGGCACAACATTGATAGATGAAGATACAAATTCATGATTAACACTAGCACATTTTAGATTCTTGGAATATGTGACTTTATTTTCCAATTATTTGATATTTGAACTAAAATACTATTTTTTAGTTTGAAACTCTTTTATTAACTTTCTCATAATGATCATTTAATCTTTCAGGGATTCACAATCATAAACCCAAGATACTTCAAATTGAATATGCATACACACAATATTTAGAGGAGATGTGGGAGTTTGATGGGTTTTAAGAAAGTTTTTTTAGATACCTTATTTCAACATTATAGGATGGACTACCTTACCCATATAAGTAGTGATAAAATGGACTTGGTTAAAGGGAAAGTAGTTATCACCCTCCTTAGGGTTAGGATGATTAATAGTTTCCTTTTTATCCATTTTAAATGTTATAAAGACTAAGATGAGAATAAGAAAAGAGATACATATGAATTATAAAAAATAATCCAAAATGATAAGGAAATCATAATTAAATTTGAAACCCTAGAAGACTAAAAATCCTAGGGTAAGCTTTGATTATGGAAGAAGACTCAGAGGTTGGGTTCATCAAATGTTTAACCCATTTTTATAGGTTATTAAGGGGGAATAACCTAATAAAATTAGAATAAATAATTATAAAAGTAGACCAGTTTAATAAATTTATATTTATAATATTATGATAAATATGTTGAATTTGAGGATGTGCTAAATATAGAAAAGTATAATGTAAAACAATATTATGAAATTTGTAATATGAAATAGAAAAAAATACTTAGATTATTGAATGTTGTGAAAATATATCTAACATGTAAAAGTGCATAAGAAGATAAAATGATATTCTACCTTGATTTCTTAGATTCTAGAAAATAACTCTTTATTAGCTTGGACACTATCATTAGGATCTAGACACTACCGTCAATGCTTTTGTCTAACTCAAGATACAAAATATTTTAAGAAATAACCACCTATTCTTGTTAGGGTTAAATTTTACCTTGCAGATTATCAACTCAAAACCCTATTTTTCAAAACCCTAGGTCCTCCAACTAGGCATGTCACTTTGTAAAATATGGGTTAATATGCTTAAGTGAATTTTAGCTAACCTCAAAAGTCCCTATATCAATGAGTGATACATAAATATCCATATCATCTAAAGAGGGCCTCAAATATATGTAGTTATCCTTCTTATGTGGGCTTATGTGTGAACAACTATATGATATTATATACGTGAGTGTGTGTAGTGATCTAGAGTATAACTTGAAAAATATTTATCATAGGTTGATATTTTAATGATTTAGACTTGTAAGAATACTAATACCAGGATTTATTTATAAATAGGGAAGAGTAGAATATTATATCTCAGTTGTGCAAATGATTTTTAGTAGTGTAGTGTGAGATTGAGAGATATTTGCTTGGTATTTTTTAGATATTGCTTGATTCATAATAAATGACTTTTGATTTGTATTTATAACACAAATTTTGAAATAATATCATGGGATAGTTAAGGACTATAAATAGGCTACCTCATGAATGTCGATAGATTTCAAATTTGACCATTCAAAATTTAGGGACACTGGTGTCAAATTTGGAATACTAACATCGATGCTAGTTCCTTAATATGAATGATAGTGTCCTACAAGGTAAATAACCATTTAGGATTTGTAATTATCTCTACATGATATAAATCAAGTTTTATGTAGACTAAAGGTTATAGGTGATATGTGTAATTATAAACTTAGGGTTAGACTATAGGATAAACAATTGGGCATATTGAGATGGAGAACACGATCCCATCGACATCAAGAAAGTCATGAACTAAAGGGTTGATCCATGATTAATATTTTTCAAGTGTATAATACTAATATGTCATACAAAACAATATTTTAGTATCTAAAATATATAATAACTAATCAAATAAATGTGAAAACAAATATTTTAGGTACATAAATACTTAAATGAAATAATATAATATGATTATGATAACATCTAAATTATAACATGAAAAATAATATCTAAAATTAAGACATCATAAAATTAAAATTGTTAAAATAATAAATATATTTAATATTATTAGAGGATTTGGATAAATGTTATAAAAATAAAAAAACATAAACACATTTCATTTAGATGTAGGGAAACATTTATTTTATATTTTCCAAAAATAATATAATATTATAATAATGTCAAAGGCATTTTATTGTTACACAACACATAATATGCATTTTTGATTCATCTATGTACATTGAGAAAAGATGTTTTTCTATGTGTAAAATATAGATAAAAAGGGTCAAACAACATAAAAATAGGTATAACATGTGTACAAAAATAAATTAAATGCTACAATGGTTAAAAAACACATTAAATCTTACAACAGAACATGGATTTCATGGAGCCATTTAACCTACAATTTATCCAAGAATTATTAACAATAATGAGAAAAAATATAATCTTTATTTAAAATTCTACTTTTGTAGTATAAAATATGATTAAAAATATTTTTAAGAAGCCTAACATGCATATCAAGGATTTTTATGGTTGTTCTAATAGCTGGTACATTTGTCCTCACAACCTCTTAGTTTTTAAGAATTTGAGTAAAAAATCCTTGGAATATTAATAGACTAAATGGATTCAATACCTTTTATTACTCACATCATTCATTTATCTTGGTTTACTTTATACTTATTTTTCACTCTATTTTTCTTTACTAGCCAAAGGTTGGACACATAAAATGGTGAGAAAAAATCCTTTTCTTAATAAAATATTTGAATAAGATCAGATTTTTCATATTAAATGATTCATAATTTAACAACATACAAATGATTAGATCATAATGCATAATTAATAGTATAGTTTTAGACTTAGATATATGTTATGGTTCCTTTACAATTGTATTGTGAAGAAATCACACTGAGATTAGGCAAATATACTATCAATATTGTAAAAGTTGTAATTTTTCTCATTATTTTAATGTTTATCTAAACTTATAGAATATCTTAAAAAAAAATTGTTGTTTATTTGCTTTTGTAGACAACAATTTATTTAGGAAAAGTTCTAGCATTACACGTGTAAACCTATAGGCTTGAATTACAAGAGTAGAATGTACTTATTTCTTTAATGCCTAGAGATAATCATCATTCAAATGGTATGTTTTGATAACAAGCCTTAAAAAAATAATTCTATTTTTTTATAAAGGTAAATATTAGGGTTTTGAAAGATAACAAAACCTTATACATGCCTAAAACAAATAAAAACATTTAAGACCAAAATAAAAAATACCCTCCTAATCAGGTATGCTAAGAGATAATAGGAAAAACATCAATGATAATCAACAAATAGACATTACCAAACAACAAAAAATTTAGAAAATGAGATACCGCACCTCACTGATCTTCCATATGATTTTTAATTATAATATATTTATCTATTATATTATAACATATTAATATTAAACATATACAATTATATAATAATTGTATAGTAATTAATATAATATTTAAAAAATTATTTTAAGTATTATATATTTATTTTTAATGTATGTTATTATATAGATTAAAAAATTGATATTCAAGATACAATATATTATATTACTATTCTTATTATTATTGTTGTTGTTTTTGTTGTTATAATTATTATTATTATTATTATTATTATTATTATTATTATTATTATATATATACATATATGCATATATATGCATATATAAATATATACATATATATACATATATACATATATATGTATATATGTATATACATATACATACGTATATACGTATGCATATATACATATACATATACATATACATATACATATACATATATATATATATAGTATAATAATATGATTTTCTTCTTCTTATAAAAATAGGTTTTGTAAAGTGAAAGAGTGTATATCGATAGTCGTAACTCACTTAAAACCTATGATTTATGACCACATCTTATATTTTATGTCTAAAGTGTTAATTAAGAACAATTTTATATTTTTGTGGAAGTGAAAATGTAAATTAATTTATCTAATTTTACATACAATGTGGAAATTATTTGTGCAAGAAGTATACATTTTGTTTCATGGTGAACTTGAGCAATGGCAAAGTGGTGAAATAATTCCAAGCGAGCTGTGTGGTGATGGTGAGGGGAAATATCAAGGTACTTTAAGTGATACCAGATACAAGAGGGTCCATATTATAAATCAAACTTGAATTCAAGGAATATAATGGATTTACATGACTTGTAACCATTTAAAATAGGTCTATAACTTTATACGTGGTGATATCTTTGATTGAAAATTTTATATTTTCAATAATGGAAGAGTATGCCATGAAAATTGATTTGATTGAGATATAGCTCCACATCAGATGTGTAATTTCAATAAGAACTATAATATACATTTATATATAATAATTATAAATATAATATATTATAATAACATATACTATGTCATATAAATAGCTATAATATACATATACATATACATATATATATACATATTCATATGTATATGTATATATATGCATATGTATATGTATATATGAGTAAAAAATCCTTGGCATATTAATAGACTAAATGGATTCAATACTTTTTATTACTCACATCATTCATTTGTCTTGGTTTACTTTCTACATATTTTTCACTCCATTTTTTTTTACTATCCAAAGGTTAGACACATAAAATGGTGAGAAAAAATCCTTTTCTTGATAAACTATTTGAAATATTTGAATAAGATCAGATTTTTCATATTAAATGATTCATAATTTAACAACATACAAATGATCAGAGCATAATGCATAACTAATAGTATAGTTTTAGACTTAGATGTATGTTACGGTTCCTCTAATTTTGTATTGTGAAGAAAGCACATTGAGATTAGGAAAATATACTATCAATATTGTAAAGGTTGTAATTTTTCTCATTATTTTAATGTTTATCTAAACTTATGACACCTCTTAAAAAATATTTGTTGTTTATTTGCTTTTGTAGGCAACAATTTATCTAGGAAAAGTTCTAGCATTACACGTGTAATCCTATAGGCTTGAATTACAAGAGCATAATGTATTTATTTCTTTAATGCCTAAAGATAATCATAATTCAAATTGTAATTTTTAATAACAAGCCTTAAAAAAATCATTCTATTTTTTTATAAAGGTAAATATTAGGGTTTTAAAAGGATAACAAAACCTTATACATGCCTAAAACAAATAAAAACATTTAAGACCAAAATAAAAAAATACCCTCCTAATCAAGCATGCTATGAGATAATAGGAAAAACATCAATGATAATCAACAAATAGACATCTAGCAAACAACGAAAAATTAGAAAAAGAGATACCACGCCTCACTGATCTTCCATATGATTTTTAATTATATATTATAATATATTTATTTATTATATTATAACATATTAATATTAAACATATTTATTTATATAATACTTTTATATTAATTAATATAATATTTAAAAAATTATTTTAACTATTATATATTTATTTTTAATGTATGTTATTATTTAGATTAAACAATTATTATATAGTGTTTGGATGGGGGAAATTTTGTTTCCTCTGTGGTAAGTAAATGAGACGCGGTGCCCTATTTAGGGAAAAATGGAGAAAACCTAAGCTGCGGAGGAGCCCTGCTCATGGAAAAATGATGGGTGTGGCGTATCTGCCTACATTGTGTAAGTGCTAAGGGAGTACGGCGTGCCAGATGTCATGGTTTTGGAACGGCGGTCTTGTAAAGGAAATTTTTTTTGGATGCCATCTGTGAGCAACTCCTTCGAATTTGTGGTCTAGGGGTTACTGGTTCGAACCTGGATGCCTGCTCTGTTTGTTTTGGAGTTGGGTAAGGTGTCTCTATTTTTGATGTTTTAGGTCCTAGTAAAACCTGGTGTTTAGGTTGTATTGTCTGGTTTTGTTCAGGTTTTAGGTCCTTATAAAACTTGGGTGCTTTTATTGGATTAATATGGTGGTTTCAGGTCCCTATAAAACCTGATTTAGATATTGTTCTTTAGTATGTTTTCATAATGCCTTTCTTGGGGGCTTTTAAGGTTTTATCTTTCTTGAATTTGTTAAAGGGTTTCGGGGCCCCTTCAAAACCTGCTTTTACCTTAATCTAAAACAATTGATATTCAAGATACAATATATTATATTATTATGCTAATATATTATATATAATTATTTATATTATATTATTTTTTTATTATTATTATATAATAATAATAATAATAATAATAATAATAATAATAACAATATGATTTTATTCTTCTTATAAAAATAGGTTTTGTAAAGTGAAAGAGTGTATACTGATAGTCGTAACTCACTTAAAACCTATGATTTATGACCACATCTTATATTTTATGTCTAAAGTTTTAATTAAGAAGAATTTTATATTTGTGTGGAGGTGAAAATGTATATAAATTTATTTGTTTTTTCATACATTGTGGAAATGAGTTGTGCAAGGAGGATACATTTTGTTTCATGGTGAACTTGAGCAATGGCAAAGTGGTGAAATATTTCAAGGCGAGCTATGTGGTGATGGTGAGGGGAAATGTCAAGGTAATTTAAGTGATACCAGATACAAGAGGGTTGATATTATAAATCAAACTTGAATTCAAGGAATATAATGGATTTACATGACTTGTAACCATTTAAAATAAGTCTATAACTTTATACGTGGTGATATCTTCGATTGAAAATTTTATATTTTCAACAATGGAAGATGATGCCATGAAAATTGATTTGATTGAGATATAGCTCCACATTAGATGTGTAACTCCAATAAGAGCTATAATATACATTTATATATAGTAACTATAAATATAATGTTTTATAATAATATATACTATGTCATATAGATAACTATAATATACATATACATATATATAAATATAATATAATAGTATTAGTTTTATAGTTATATATGGTGATGGATATAAATTATTTTTTATATTTTCAACAATGAAACATGATTTCATGGGAATTGATTTGATTGAGACAAAGCTCCACATCAGATGTGCGGCTCCAATTAGTGTTATATAATGTCATATATATATATATATATATATATATATATATAAAATTTTTTAGTATAATAATATCTTGGTTTTTTTTAATTAGAAAAATAGGTTTTGTAAAGTGAAAGAGTGTATATCGATAGTCATAACTTACTCAAAACCTATAATTTATGACCACATCTTATATTTTATGTCTCAAGTGTTAATTAAGAATAATTTTATATTTTTGTGGATGTGACAATGCAAATTAATTTGTGTTTCTTCATTAGATGTGAAAATAAGTTGTGCAAAGAGGTTATATTTTATTTTATAGTGAACTTGATCAATGGTAAAGTGGTGAAATATTTCAAGGCGAGATACGTGGTGATGGTGAGAGGAAATATCAAGATACTTTAAGTTATACTAGAGGGTCCATATTATAAATCAAACTTGAATTCAAGGAATATAATGGATTTGCATGACTTGAACCCATTTAAAATGGGTCTACAACTTTATACATGGTGATATCTTTAATTGGAAATTTTATATTTTCAATAATGGAAGAGGATGCCATGGGAATTGATTTGATTGAGATATAGCTCCACATCAGATGTGCAGCTCCAATAAGAGCTAGAATATACATTTACATATAATAACTATAAACATATTATATTATAATAACATACACTATGTCATATAGATAACTATAATTTATATTTATAAATATAAATATAAATATTATTATTATTATTATATATATATATATATATTTAATATAATATAATAGTATTAGTTCTATAGTTATAGATGAGGATGGATATTAATTATTTTGTATATTTTCAACAATGAAAGAAGATTCCATGGGAATTGATTTGATTGAGATAGAGCTCCACATCAAATGTGCAGCTCTAATAAGTGTTAGAATATACATTTATATATAATAATTATAAATATAATATATTATAATAACATATAATATGTCATATAGATAATTATAATCTACATTTATAACTAACTAACTAACTAACTAACTAACTATATATATATATATATATATATATATAGTTAATAATATGTTTAATATAATATAATAGTATTCACTCTATATTTATAGATGAGGATGGATATTAATTATTTTGTAACACACACCTATCATTAAATACAATCACATACAATGATAGGTATAAATGGCTAAATAATGACTTATTGGTTAATAATGAAAGAAATGGGGGAGGCTATTTGAGATACGATTCCTTCCACGTGTCATGAATTAAATATTCAAACCAACAAAAACTTAAGATGACATTTCTCCCAACCATTGACACCAATTTATATATGTGTCCTATAGTTGTACAAGTGTGTCCATGATCTAAATTTAATGGTTGACCTTACTTGTCAATATTTTTTTAATTACGATCATCTATTAAACTTTGTCCTTAAAATAATAATATAATTTATAGTAAGTTTCACTATGTGAATATATTATATTTAATATAATATAGTATTTTATCAATATTACATAATAATATATAATATTAATTATATATATACAATACTATTAATTTATTATTATATATTATATTAAATATTATACATAAATACATTATATTATATGTTTTATTATTTAAAATATAAAATATATTAAAAATGTGACATTTTATAGAGGTTTGTACATATTTTTGATCTGTTTGTATGTGTATCTACTCGGGCTTCTTTGAGTCCATCCTTCAAAATACCTTGTCATTTTCATTTACCATCATCATCTAGAGCACCTTGAAATATTTAATTTATTTCATGCTTTGTATGACATTGTCATTACTAAACACTTTATGATTGATCATTCTCAATGTGAAATTGAACATATCCTCCCCAAACAACTCAATACGGTATGACCACACAACCTCATTTTCACTATCAGCTCCACCATAAATATTAGATTATTTTTACTTGAAGCTTATTTCACAAGAGATTATATGTGGTAAATTTCCATGGGTTTAAAGTGTGATATGATTACTGATTTACACTCTTTCACTTTACAAAACTCTAGTTTACAAAAAATGAAAATTATACCATCCATTCTAACATAACCTACACCTTTGGAGAAACTACTAGTATACTATTACTATGAAAATATATACATTCTAATATGTAAAATAATATTTAAAATAAAATATACTACATAAAAAATGATAAAAATAAATAAACATGTTATTATTAAAGAAATTAAATAAATTTTATAAACTGCGTATAATTTATAAAAAATAATGAGATAAATATGGAAGTCATTAATATAAATATATAGAGTTAAAAAAATATTGTAATATTATTTTATTATAATATAATATTATTATTAAAATATTTATATTTTATCATACCCAAAATATTAAAATAAAACATATTATATACAAATTGATAAAAAATAACAATTCTAATATTACAAGTATACCTATTATAGATAAATTTATGTAAAAAATGTTGAAATATATTATTTTAAGTTTATATTGAATTTTATATAAGTGAAATAAACACATTATAAAATAAATATGTTTGTTATATAATATATAATTATCATAATTATATAATTCATTTATAATATTATAATTTTAAATATAATAACATTATATAAATTTATAATTTAAAAAGATTAAATTATTTGAAATTGATTAATGATCAAATAAAATTTGGTTGAAGTTAAATATTATTATTTCATACACTTTTTTATATATTAAATAACAACTATAATTTCTATTTATTTAACATATAAATCTTCTTCAAGTTCTTTCTTTTAAATAAATCAATTTTATAAAATAATATACAACTACATATTTTATTGACGTGCATTACATTATAATATAATTTAAATATATAAATATATTAACAATAATCATTAATATAAAAATAAATATGATTTTAAATAAATTATTTTTATGATATTAAAATTAGATTAAAATTTAAAAAATTACTTAAAATATATATTTAGTTAAAATAAATTCAAATATTCATATAGAGTGGGAATTGATGATGATGATGATGATGATGATGATGATGATGATGATGATGATGATGATGATGATGATGATGATGATGATGATGATGATGATGATGATGATGATGATGATGATGATGATGATGATGATGATGATGATGAAAAATATATATTTTTTAATAAATAAAATTATTTGCATGGCAAACAAAAGTTATAAAAATATCCTTTTTCCTTCTCCTCACACAACATCGACAACACACACATATATAATAATAATATATTTAAATCAAAATTTATTTCTAATTACATTTTTGTAGATTATTTTAAATTCTTTATATATATAATGGATAACAAGACCCTAAAAATTGAGTTATAGTTACAAATATGTGATGGGTATATATACACTTTATGTTAAATAGGTAAGATGAAAATATATTAAAATAATAATCAATGAGAATTAGAAAATATAATTATAAAAATAATTAATTGTGTTTTTTAAAAACATATTTTCCTAAGAATTACGATTTAAAAATAGAGGGTTGTTATTTACATAGAGTTCAAAAATTAAGGATAATAAAAATAGGGTTTGGAAATTAAGATTTATTGTATATTTATAATTTCATAATTTTAAAATTAGGTTTTATTAATTAATAAAATTATTACTTATAGTTAATATTATTACATAATTAGAACTTTAAAAAATTACTATTTACATAATTATAATTTTTTAAATTAGGGTTTTAAAAAATAAGGTTTATGTAATTAGGTTTTATTAAATAATTAAGGCCTATAAAAATAGAACTTATGAAACTAGGGTTTAACCCAAAAAAAAGAGACAAGACTTGAAAATTAGGGGTTTCCACATAATTAATGTTTCAAAATATTTAAATTGGTGTTTTAAAATTTAGATACAATATAAAAAATTTGGTTTAGAAAATTTTGGTTTATAAAATGTAGGTTTATTATATAATTAAGGTAGTAAAGGTTAGTTGCATAATTAAACTTTATAAAATAAGTGTTAATTAAATTATTAAGTGTTAAAAAATTAGTTGGTATTGCATAATTAAAGTTTATTAAATTAAGGTTTACTATATAATAAGTGTTTATGAGTTTATGATTTTAACATAAATATATATTTTAAAACTAGGGTTTATAAAAAAAAATTATGAATCATAAAAAAGACTAGTGTATTTTTTTTTTTTCATAAATTTGAGATTAGAGTTAATAATTAGTAAAATAGTGGCTTTTGAAAATAGGTTTCATAATTTTATAATCCTTTTTTAGGTTTAATAAAATTAGGGCCTAGGAAATTAAGGTTCACTTTATAATTAAGATTTCAAAATTTAGGGTTGTTTTACAATCAAGGCTTACAAAACTAGTGTATATTTAATAAGGGGTTGTATCTAAAATAATGATTAAAATATTAGTAAACTTATATAGTTGTGGTTTTATAATTTTTAAATTAATATTTATGTATTAATTTAAATTTGGTCATGAATACTTCATCATGCCTATTTTAATCATTTTTATCTTTATTAAATTTGTGAATTCAATTGATACTTACTTCATCAATTTGACTTATCCTAAACTTAAGATATTACCTATTTTATCTTGTAATTGTCATCTATCACACACATAAATGTTATGATTGATAAAAATACCTCTATGTATCTATATGTCTCAGTCCATACCATGATCCTAACATGTTTCCTCAAGGGACATGAATGATAGATAGGAATAATAATGACTATTGATCCTATCCATATCCATTGATTATGTTTGCGTCCCATTAATGATAATATTTATAAATTAAACCTTCCCTAAATTTTTCCTCCTTATTTTTAAGCTTCCTATCATGTTGTCATCTATAAGATATTGATATAAATACACATTCAACTTATTACATAACTAGAAATTTTGATTCACAAGGCTTATTGACACAAGTGCACATTGAAGAAAAGTTTGTTATTCTTTCCAAATTAGGTTCAAAAGACTTCAAATAATCCTCAACCAAGTTTTAAGCCAATTTTATATATCCATATTCCTACATTATTAAGTATTCAAGCTAAAGTCTAGATGCATTCATAGAGTCAAAGGAGCATAATTTCACAAAGCAATTATGTAAGAGATATCCATGGATGTTTGATCCCTCGTAAAAGTATGTAGTTAACACTCAACATAATGGGGTGTTGAGGTCGTACAAATATAGGGTTTTCATCTTCAATAAGGTACATATAGGTCTATGCACACTTTTTAGAGATAAAATTAGTACAAGAAGACCTAACTTTCACTACCATACCTATTTAACCGTTTTTGGATATTTGGTATTAATGGATAAATTAGTAGAACAACTTATACATAAGGATGAATAAAATTATTCTAGAGTAGGATAATTAATTAAAAACTTAGATAGATGAATATTCTAAATCAAAATACTAAGCTATGACAAATATACAATTACACTCAAAATAATAGTTTGACTACATAAATATTAATAAGAGGTAATAATTATATTATTTTCAAATGTGTAGGTGGATATGATAAGTACCGAGGTGGAAAAACTTAGGGAAAAGATAAGGATCCATTCATCAGATTATTAAAGTAATATTTATAGAGGCCTAATCACTTCATCAATCTGTGGACACTTACATCAATACTTTTGTCCTAATATTATTTCAACCATCCTATATGAAATATTTACAGTATTGTGAAGTGACACTAGATCATTATAGGTTTTATGTCACCTTTATATTGATGTATTTTATTCATATACACAAGATGTCAAAGACTATGTATAGGTCAAACCCTAGCTCTTCACCTTAGGTATTTTTATGTTTCTAAAAATATGTTAGTTGGATTATGGTGTTGAGCTGACTTCAAGGACACCTTTGTCAATGAGTGATGCCTACATAACCAATACTCCAAGGAGGGACTTAGACTTATGTAGTTATCCCCTAGGTGTTGGATTGTGTGTACCCAAGGGTAAAATGTAATATATGAAAAGGCATGTAATGATCAAGATTTTTAGCATAATAGATACTACTCATGGGGTGTTCTCTAAGTGTTTCAGACCTATAAAATAACTTCTCCTATAACTAATATGAAAATATGGAAGAATGTGGTAGTATAAATTAGTTTTGGAATTGATTGATTCAGTTTGAATAAGTGCTTGATTAGTATTTTCTAGATAAATAATTAGTAGGATTAGATTTATATTTATACCATGCATTTTAAAATTATATCATGTTAGGGTTTAATAAGACAAATGGTATGAACCATATGATTCAATATATTTTAAAATTAAATGGCATTTAAGGACTAAACACTATAATAATCTATACACTTGCATCGATGCAAGTGTCCTTGTGTATGATGTAAGTGTCTAATAGATAAGGTTGATAGTGAAGGATATATATCAAGTTTTAAGATTTCTATATAGTGTAGGAGATCTAGGTCATCAAAATGATAGGGTCAGCCCACAAGATAAATAGTTAGGCATAGTAAGATGGTGAATGTGATCCTTTTAATAATAGGAAAGTTTAGAAATAAAGGGTAGATCTCATATAGGTATTTGACAAATATATAATACTAGGAGGTATTTAAATAATATTTTAGTATCTACATTCCCCTCACCCTCCCATTTAATCTAGTAATACATAAAGATGAAATTACTAGGTTAATGGAAAGAAATACATATATGGGAATATATATCACACCTAGACCTTACTTGAGCCCATTTTGAGTGTTTTTATGGTGTATGATATGTAACTAATAACAAGATATATAATAAATCAATGTATATAATCTAAAATTTGACATAATTGAAATTCTTGAAATAAAGAGAGAAAAGGAGTATACCTTTGTATTGATGCAACTGTGTTTCCCCTTAGTACTTTGACTTGGTAAATATGATTATTTATGAATAATTGATGCTGAAAAAGGTTAAAAAATAAATCTTTATTATTTTTAATAGAGATTTTGGAAGGCACTTATGCTCCCAATTTGCTGAAAGGGTGAGTTGTGACACCACAATTGAGATCATTGAATATCAATCACACAACTCAAGTGATGGTAAACTAAAATACAAGATAAGTGATATAACCAAATAAAATTAAAACATGAAATTAGTTTTATAATGCTGAGGGTGTTGAATCTCAACCACTCTATTAAAAGGAAGCTAATTATCATAGACATAAAAGGTTAAAATGATGCTTCTTTGTGAAATTGAGGCTTCTTGGTAAAGTATCAATGATTATTGGTAAATAATTTGAATAATTATGAATATGTATTTGTAATTATTGGTGAAATCTCATGTCACATGTACCTATAATGTGTATCAAATTTAATTATATAAAAAATGTAACATCCACCCTATAACTATGTATAATATCTATCACAAATATGAGAAACTCGGTCCCCAATCTATAAAAAATGGTGTAATGTATAGGATTATAATAAAGATGTATATTTGAATCATGTAAAATATAATTAAATTATTTAAATTATGATATTTTTATAAGTTTGGAGGTTATGTCTCTATGACATGCTTCTACTAATATTCCCCCCTATCGAGGTAAAGAAAATGGAATATGGTAGTTACCTTACCTTAAAAGTATAATATAACTATACAGTGTGTATGAATCATGTAACATATATGAGTAACATGTATAATTAGATATATTAATTAATATATTAGTATGTGATCATAACAAGACATAGGATTCATGATATAAATCATAATAATGTCTAGAAAGTAATACTTTGATATCAATAAACAATCAAACACACACATAAAAATACTCAATGTCACAAAAAAGGGGTTATATGGAGATTCCACATAAGGTACATGTTCAAATTCAAAACACTCAATGAATGACACATTTAAATGTCCAAATATAATATAACATACAATGGCATGGGGGCCAACAAGAAAGAAACATATTCAAAATTTCCATAAGCAAGACAATATAAATCAAGAAAAATAAACTTAAGGGAGTGCTAATGTGAATAAATGAAGAATAAAAACCAACATAATCATATAATACTAGTCCCTACATGTATGTGTTAGTAAAAATTTCATGTAATCATACCATATCAATGTTAAAGATGGAAACATGAGTATAGGCATGTATAAATGTTAGTATATAATATCAACCTGGTAACGTAGAAATGATCATAAAGTAATATAAATTATGTAGATAATGATCAAATGATGAATATTCCCCCAACTTATTATGCCACATGGGAAGTAGAAAGGTCCAACATATGTATGTGTAAATATCATAGGTCTAGTGTATGTTTGTATCACACTCAAGTATGTGTGAAACATATGTGTATAGAATGATATGATATCTACTAACATAAAGTAAACAACATATATGTCAATGATCTAGTAAACATGTGGGTGCTTAATATTTTTGTATTTTATTGAATATTTTATTTTTGTATTTTTTGGAATATTTGATTTTTTTGGTTATTATGTGTTGAATGAATCAAGTTTGTTATGATTGGATCATTTTGACTGAAAAAGGTTAATATCATTATCCTCCACTCTCTTTTATTGCTTAGTAGAATTACCTTCACCATCATGTGGTATGTGAATTAATATTCCATTGTAGGAAAATTTAATACCTTGTTTATTTTGATTTATTTTAGATCCTATTTGTTATAGCCAAAATGTGCCCAATGTAAAATTGTGTTGAGTTGTATGGGACATAACCCACACCTTTGATTTTATGACACATGGACCACTATAAATGGGTAATATTATGTATCCAAATGATTTTTTTATAACTTACTTTACGATGTAAGTCTTTGATGGTATAACCAATTTGTGCCAAATGTCTTTGATTGCTAAATGTTTCTTTCCATGTAGTATCAAAATGTTTATGGTGAAAGTAAGCTCCAAAAAATGAATTATATAATTATTAAATATTTTTGGTGGGGATTATTTTTTCTTGGTAAAATTTTAAGTGGTTATGAAGTATGTTGATCTAGTATTGGTCTTGTATTGTGTAACTTTTGTAAAGGTGTCATATAAAGATTTAGAATGCCACATGTTTGTTCATTATATTAACTTGGTAATTCATTCCCATCATATGTGTGATGCATAAATTGTTGTTACTTAGTAGGAGATATATCTAATTCTTTGTTATATTTAATTAGTAAATAAGCATATCTATGTGCATCCATGCATAGGTGGGTGAATCGGGTATAACATTAATATAACACCTTTTCCTTTAGTGGAGGAGTAATACCTATAAAAAATAGGAATTTAAGTTTCAAAGTAAAAGGCTAATATGCTAAGGAATATTATGCATTTTAAAATCAAGTAACATAATTTTTAAGATTATTCATCATCATGTTATTTAAGGTTTTGTAAATGTTCCAGTGTACATTTTGGCACACTAGGTGCATTAAAGGGTGGGAATAAACCATATTATAATTGATTGAATGTAGTTAAGGAATCATTTGGTAAACTACAGATCCAATCATAAGCTTAATTTATAAGGCTCATATGAAATGCTTTTAACAATATTCACTCATTTTTATCCCAATTTTCAAAATAATGTACATATTGAATTATATGTTTGGAAGGGTATTCATGCCCCAAAATTTAAGGTAGTATTAGCATGATAAACTCTTGTAATCAGGGATATTAAAATACACATTTTTGAAGACCTTGATTTTGGATAATGTTATCATAGTAGTATAATTATAAGATGGCATTTTTACTTTGAGAAGTGAGACTCACATTTGGATATCTTCTATACTACTCATCATAGACATAAGATAAGTAGTAGAAATTATGAAGGTTTTCAAAGATGTAATCATTGGTTGTAATTCACCATCTATTTGGAACATGGGAATAATGGAAATTTAATCATTATAATAAATTTGTTTCATATTTGCATCACTTGAAACATGTGGAAATTTTGGTAATGGTAATTATGTTAGAAATTTAGGAACTTTTGGTAATGGTATATCATTTGAAAATTTTGGAACCTTTGGCATATCATGCAAAAGTTTTGTAATCTTTGGTAATAGTGCTTCTTTTGAAATCTTTGGTAATGATGCATCATTTGAAAACTTTGGAACATCTGGTAGTTTCTTATTGCTTAGAACTATTAGAACTTTTGGTAAAGGCACATTGTTTTTAGTTTGAAAGGAAGCCATGATGTCCTTGGGAATAGTGTGAAAAATTGCATGATCAAATCATGGGAGATTGGAGTTCACATTATTTATAATGGGTTCACTATTTAAAAATTTATGAAACTTTAATAATTATATTATTTTTCATTTAATGTTTGTATAGGTCATGATATCCTTTTGACCATTTTGATTTTTTTCACTTTTAAATAAATTTATTTTGGCTCATAGGTATCCAAATTTATTTTGGAAAGTTTTGGGGCATGCTAACCATCACCATGATGTGAGGACATATCTTTTTGGTTACTAATAATATGCACTAAGGAACCCCACATAGATCATTAATAAATAATTGGACTGGGAATGTGACTATTATGACCTTGAAGAGTATTTTTTATCAATGAAATAGGTCAAACATGCCTACTATTATTCACTTGATGACATTTAAAATTACTTGTGCTAAATATGTATGGATTTATAAATATATAACTCTTATTTATCATATGTTTTTCTTGATATTAAAAATGGTTCCATGGGGGAATACTTTATTATATAATTGGTAAAATAAATAATAAAATATATTAGAAGTAAAATATGAAACCTTAGGAAGCTAAAAAAATATAGAGAAAATAATGGTTGCATAAGAAATCTCAGTGGTTAGGTTCACAAATGTTTAACCATTTTTGGATGTGTTATTAAGGGTTAAGGGTGTGGAATAGCCTATACACAAAGATGAATAAAAATATTATTGATCAAGATAATTAATTAAAAACTTAGATAAATGTAGATTTTGAATTAAAATGTTGAGTTATGATAAATATAAAAAGTACATTCAAAACAATGGTTTGATTACATAAACAAAAATAAGATAATAATTAACTTATCTAAAAATACAAAGATAAATATAATAAGTATAAATTTTGAAATAGTAAGAGAAATTATCAATATCCAATCATCAAATTATATAAATATTGTTTATGGAGGCTTGGACTCTTGCATCAACCTATGGACACTTGAATTGATGATTTTGTCTTGATCTCAATGTAACTATCATATAAATAATATTTATAGTATTATGAAGTGACAACATATAGACTTATGGGTTTATTTCACCTTTATGTTTATATATTTTATTCATGTGCACAAGCTATCTATGGCTATGTATGGGTCAAACCATAACTCTTCACCTTATGTCTTTATACCTTGACAAAAATGGGTTAGTGGGCTCATGATATCAAGCTAACCTCAAGGACCCCTATATCAGCGAACATTTATTAAATAGTCATTAATACAAGGAGGGAATTGGACTTATGTATTTATCCCCTAGGTGTTGGCTTGTGTGTGCATAAATATATAATATATTATATGCAAAGGCATGTAATGTTCTAGCTTATAACATGAAAAATACTTCTCGTGATATTATTTGAGTTTTTCTGACCTATAGTATGAATACTCATATGAATGATATGAAAATAAGGAAGAATAGGGAAATATAAATTATTTTTGAAATTGATTAATTGAGCTTTAATAGTTTCTTACTTGGTATCTGCTAGATGAATAATGAGTAGCCTTAGATTTGTATTTACAAAACACATTTTGAAAATATATGATAGTAGGGTTTAGTAAGTGAAACAAGTTAACCCATAGTATTAGATATATTTTCAAATTAGATGAATCTTAAGGTCTATAAACTTGATAATAATTTAGACACTTTCATCGACACAAGTGTCCCTATGTGGAACACAAGTGTTTGATAGACTAAGAAGTTGTTGAGGATCTAAAATTTATAGTGAAGGATATATATCAAGTTTTAATATTTATGTACATTGAAAAATATTTATTTCATTATAAATGATATGGTTGGATCATATTATAAATAATGAGGCATAATGAGATGGTGAATGTGAGCCTTTAGACAATAGGAAGGTCTATAATTGAAGGGTAGAGCCCTAATACGTATTTTTAAATTATACAAGATTGTTATGATATAGAAATTATATTTTAGTATATACAATACCAAACTATTCCATAAGTTTTAGTTTTATGTAAAAATACAAGATCATCCAACAAGGACAATAATGATAATTGTTCCTATCCTCTACTAGGCATTCTTATCCTTGAGGGCACTCAGGCTCAACTTTTAGAATATTTTTGGGTTTCTTGCATTTTGTCATTTATTGAATTTTGTTGTAATATTAACTCAATTTACAACTCAAATAGATAACTCTTTTTATAGTGTAACATTATTCATTTATTTTTTATTTTATCTATTTTAGTCATTTATCTTCAACTTGATTTTAAAAATTGTATTAACATCACCCTATATTATATTATTTATTTATTTTAATTAGAATTAATTTACATATTAATTTAATTTAAGATAAAACATTTGGTGAACCCACATATTGTTCAAGCCTTGTCTAAACTAGGTCTTCCTTAGGGTTCAAGACCTTTAGTGTGTTAATTCTACTTGTATTAGGGTTTATAAAAAAAATCATTTTGTTTTTAGTTTTGTTCTTCCTTTTCACATTTGAAAAATCCATATGTTTTTATTCTATGCCACCTAATAAATTTGTCTTTAATACTTATTTAAGTTAAAGCTATAGAGTAAGTAAGATTCTAATTGAACATAATCAAATTGCTTTACAACTATTAAAATGGATTCTACTAATGCACACATTGGTTCATATTTTGATGAACAAATTATAAATGAACATTTTCAAGAGAATAATCAAAGTGAATAATAAAATGAGTAAAATTCACAAGATACCCATGATGGTTTTGACAATATTCATCCTGATGACCTTAATGAAGTTGATCAAGTTCAAGTTCAACAAATATATAGATTCTAAGAAGAAATTCATCAAATATGATAACACATTCCCAAAGTAATGGAGGTCATGTTAGCTTATAAAAAATCGTATAAATCCAAAAAATTTACTCTTAATGTGAAATAAGGATTGCCTTTTGTATTGTAAATCCTACTATAATTATGGAAAACACTAGTGTTGATACTGCTATACCATCCACATCATTAGGTTTGGGGGAAAAACATGGCTTACATCAGGTTTTTAAGTAGATGCCTAACCTATTGAACTAATCTATTCATTTGGTGGTTATTCATATTGTACTACATACCTCATATAATACACAATACCTTGATCAAGGAGTTACATTTATACAAACTAAGGTGTTGCAATTAGAGCAAGGTATGCTGAAAGTTAGCCAATGATTAAATTCTCATGATTTATTTCATGATCATTTGTCACATGATATTTCATCATATCCTTTATCTACTAGGTTTTTAGATCCTAAGATTCCTTTATATGATGGTAAAGGATATGCTGAACAAAATCCAATATATTTTCATGTAGTATGCTTGGATTATGAATTTAATGATAAATTTATAACATTTTTTTTAAACTGAGATTAAAATATTATTATTTGCTTATAACATTTTTTTTAACTGAGATTAAAATATTATTATTTGCATAAGTTTTATGGTCTACCTTCTCAATATATGAAATCATTCAATCCTTTAGTGGACTTATTTATCACACTTTTCTGTCAACATTGATGAGAAAAAAGGTTATGCACAAATTGTTAAGATTAAACAAGGAAGAACCCAACATTGATTATGTCTTACATTATAAGACTCTATTGGCTAAGATTACTAATTAATTATCATAAAATTAATTATAAGACATATTAATAAAAATTTTGATTTCACCCTTACATGAGTCAATACTATTTAAGAAGTTTAAATCATTCAAATAGGTTTGTTATACTATAAGAGATAAATAAGTCAAACTTTTTACTTTGAAAAATATTAAGTACACATGCACCTAATATAACTACTAAAACTAAGTTTAAAATCAAACCATATTAAAAAATATAAGACATAATATACTAAATTAGAAGCAAATGTACAAGTGAATGTTATTTTTCAATGTAATCATAAGGTTGTTTTATGAGATCGACTATGAAGTAAATTTTATAGATTACCAAAACCACCTTCCAAATTGATAAAACATTTAATTTAAGTCATGCAATAAATTTACCTCCTCATTTTAAATTGAAATGAATAGACCATAAAGTAAATCCATTTATCACAATGCATCTTTTGATTATCATCGATGCAATGGTAATTTTACAAACAAGTGTTTTAAACTCAAGTATTTTATTTAGGATCTTATTAAAAATACTTTCATAGAGAAAGGGGAGATTCATTCCTTTGATCTCAAAAAGAAGAGATAGTATTAAGGTAAGGATCATTTTGTTGGTAGTCAAACCAAAGGAAGAAATAACAAAGGTGTTAGTACTAAAACCAAGCAGTTGGTCTCTTACTCTGAATCAGAATAGTTTATCTAAATTTGTTTCCTTTTGACTACTTTTAGATAAACAACCATCTACAAGACCACCAAAACCTTTCATATCTTCCATGAAATTTTCATATAGTTCATACAAGAAGGGCACTATAAAACTAATTGGACACTAGCACCATATGGTGCTATTGTCTAAGAATAGATTTCAATAATAATCAAAAAATGGAAGGTGTCTACATATTTCTCTAGCTTATTTCAGTTCCCTAATCTGTAGTAAAGCCTATTTACTTCTAGATATGTACTCTTTCTATTCTCACTTGTTATTTTAAGAAAATTTAGTTAAATAAATCACTTCTAATTTTCATTCCAAATTAGCATCCTAATAAACCCTTTAACAATATAGGATTTACATCAATTAAGTCTTAAAAGGTTAAAAAATAAGACACCATCACCTAAAATAAGATAGAAACATTGACCACCACTACTGTCCTAGTTGGTAGATTTTGTCCTTTGTTTTTTCTTCCCAGAATTTAAATTTCCTAAAAATAGAGACTTAATTATATTAAATTATAGATAACTTATTCAATAACAATATATAATTTCTAATTTTTTCATGTAAAATATTTATTGTTCAAGGTTTATTTTTCATATATGTGACATATTTAAACAAGTGTACATTAGACAAAATGATAATGTATAATAAGTTATTTACATATATTTTTTAGTCTCCTACATATTTATAATAGTACTAGTTCATATTTCATATGAGGAAAATTCCCTCTATTGAGCCATTCAAACCCTTGCTAGTACATATATATGATTGACACTTATTTGAACTATCCATATTTATATCCTTTTTTATATTTTAGACACCTTTTTTTCATTCCAATATACGTTTTTGTTTATTATTTAAAAGATAAAACAATATTCTTATATTCTCAAAAAGGCCTTAAAATAAAATAGATCCTCTATAGATCCCATTGGCCTTGCTAAGTTAGGGGTATCTTATTCATAGGTAATAGGATGTAGGTGTTATCATTATATAACCCATATGTTGTTGAGATTTCAATTTTTCACAAATGTATTTTTAACATTTTTATTTTATATAGTGTACATGAACATACTATTTTCTAGGATATTATCACATGGCATATAAATAGTTTATTCTACTTTTGTTAATTCTATGTTCCATCAATGTTGCTTACTTTAACATAGTAGATTAAAATATGTCTTATCTATTATGTCTACCATTAGACCTTGTGTTAAATAGAATTATTGATGCATCTTTATGAGATATTATGTGTTGTGTATGAAATTTAAGCATGTCCTCTCTTTGGCCCTTGACCTTATGTGTGTGTGATATTTGAACATGTCCTTTATTTTTGATATTATATATGTTTTTTTATTAAGGGTAAAATATGGGTTTTTACAAGGGACCTAAACCTATATAATAAAAAAATAGACAAGACCTCAAATTGTATTTATTCAATAGAGTCATAGTCCAAAAAATATCATTACATCAAAAAACCACTAGAAAATAGAAGAAAAGTAGAAAGAAAACAACTAAGTGTTATGGCCTCCAAAGGCCTCCTCCAAATTGTTTAACATTATTTTAAGATCCAAATGCATCCTATAGTAAACAAGCATTGGCTATGATATTATTCATGTTTATGTGTGTTCTTTAGGACATTTTACCATATCCTTGATTTGGCATTGGGACCTATGCATGTGAAAAATTTTAAGATGTTTATCATTTGTGACATTATTCATGTCTATGCATGTTCTTTAGGACATTTCAACATGTCTTTTATTTTGGCGCTTGACCCATATATGTATATTTTCTATCATGTGTGTTTGTTGTGTGTGTGATTATTGATATTGATGAGTTTGATAAGTATGATGATCCAAATCATTTACTCCTAACTTTATCACATACTAATTATATAAGATTAATTTATATATTTTATAAGCCTTGCCTCTTAATTTCTATGCAGTATTAAAATATTACTATGCTAACATGCTTTTTCCATAAACTTTTTCCATTGCATATGCACTCCTATTCTAGTTTTAAAGATCAAAATTCACATAGTTTCAAAGTTTCAAGTAGAAGTTGCAATGATAATTCACATATAATTTCAAATTAT
The DNA here is from genome assembly GCA_037957365.1 of Torreya grandis. Classification (NCBI taxonomy): domain Eukaryota; kingdom Viridiplantae; phylum Streptophyta; class Pinopsida; order Cupressales; family Taxaceae; genus Torreya; species Torreya grandis. The sequence continues at coordinate 1,447,761 of JARHVA010003648.1, forward strand.
ACAATTATATTGGGGACATAATAAAATCTTATACCATGTTATTTAATTCATGGATGTGGTAGGATCATGGGTTTACTCAATTCTCTTGTTATCATGCATTGAATATATGAGAATATACTAGAACATAAAAAAATATTCCAAAATATACTATAATGTTATAATTTATCTACAATCCATATATAGTGGTAGATTTAGTTTAATTTCCTAGTGTATGAATTAGAGTTCATTGAGAACTCAAAAATTATGTGTAATAATATATTCTGATTAAAATCTATTTCAAATCTTGGGGTTACAAAAAATAACACAAAAAATTTCAGCATACTTTAATGAGAAATATTTTCATTACAAAAGATAAAAATGCAAGTTGGGATTTGATCACCCTCAATTTTACCTAATGGTTTAGCTAATGAACATATTCTCTGAGTGCTTAATAAGAGGTAGTAATTATATAATGCTTCAAGGAAGCACAATCACCAATAAAGGTTTCAAAATTATCATGGATATCATACATACATGTGCATTCATTTCAAACTTTCATTTCAATTTCAAAATTTTACAAATACAAAATAAATTTCAATTTATCAAAGTTCATTTCAAATCATAAATTATCAAAGTTAAATAAATTTTTTGAATATTTAAAATTCAAATTTTCAAAGTAAAAAAACTTCTCCATGGGTTTTTAGGGTTTTTCAAATTGTATGGTGCCTTTCATGATTGAAGTATAAAAAACAAAGATGAAGTGTGTCTTACACACTAAGGTATGGATTTCATTTAATATAAAAATTTAATTGATGGACTAGGTGGGGGAATGTAGTAACCTAAATTTGATTAAAAATACTTGATCATGCCCATTTTACTCATTTTTATCCTTATTTAACTTGTGTATTTAATTGACACCTATTTCAATGAGTTGACCTATTATAAATTTAAGAGAGGACATATTTTATTTTGTAACCACCATCCATCACACATAGAAACATTATTACTACCAAAAACACCTATTTACATTTGTATGCCTTAATCCAAAACTTGATCCTAACACATTTCCTTAGGGAAAAAGATTGATGGATAGGACAATAATGACTATTAATCCTATCCTTGTCCATTGATTCTATTTGTGTCATGCCAATGATCATATTTTAAATTTAAACTATACTTAAGGTTATCCTCCCTATTTTTAGGATTCCTAGAGTATTTTCATATCAATAATTTTTCTATAAATATACATTCAAATCATTTAAACTACACAAATTTAAGTTTAAATTCATAAGGCTTATTAACACAAGTACACATTAAACAAAAAAAAAATATTATTTCCAAATCAGGCTTAAAACACTTCAACTAATCCTCAACCAAGTTTCAAGCTGATTATATTTAACTTTATTCCTACATGACCAAGTATTCAAGTTAATTTACAAATGCATTAATATATTCAAATAAACACAATTGAAAAAATCACTTAGGTTAGAGAACTACATGGAGGTTTGATCCTTGTTTAGAGTATTGGTATGTAAGAAACAAGCAACATAGTGGGATGTTGAGGTCTAGCATAATTTCAAATATGGACCACTTTTAGTCCTTTACATCCATTTATCTCCTTGTGGTATAAATCTAGGTATTTCATCTTCAAGAAGGCACATATATGTCTCTGTATAATTTTTATAGATGAAATCAATGCAAGAAGACATAATTTTTAGCATCATACCTAGTTATTATATAAGTTCAATTTTTTTATAAAAATAAAAGATCATCCAACAAGTATAATAGTGGTATTCAATCTTATCATCTACTAAGATTCATATCCTTAAGGTTAATCAGGCTCAACTTCTATAATATATTTAGTTTTCTAGATAATCTTATGCATTCTTCAGTGTTGATCTTAATCTCAGTCTTACACACTAGTCTTACACTTTTTTTTAGACATACACTCCCAATTTTAACCAATTCATATCCTACACACTGATATGTTCCAAACTCACTCAAATTATAGGTCACCTCACCAACACCTATTCTTAGACTCATGCACCCACACTTGCATTAGTTTTAGCACATCCATGGGTTATCCTAATTTGAATGTTTGGTGTTTATAGTGGTTATTCCCATCCTAGAATTTATAATTTATCTAGTTGTACTGTTATCCACCATGTACCTATATGCTCAACCATTACCCAACAATGAAGATGAGGTGTCTCATAATTATCTTCTTTATAATAAACATCAATTATAACTACCTTTTGTATTTACATGTATAATAGTATAACATATGTGTCTATACAAGGGTTGACATGATCCATAATCCATGTCATACATATCTATAATTATAGGTATCATTCTCTATGTATCTACTATATCATATATAAATTTTATAGAAGTATATTCTCTTCCTTACTCACTCTCATTAAATATAAATTACATTTATGAAAGTATCTGACTTTTGATCCATTGAATGTGTATTGACATTTTTGTTAGAATATTTATACATCCATTAACTCTTATAAATATGAATTAAATTTAACATATATTTATCCCCTACATGGCTGATCCTAGGCCCCCTAGCTCAGATCATTGGTGTCATAACAAATATCTATTTATAATCATGTAAACATGTGGACATAATGAGAGAAATAAGGTATCTCAGTTGGTTATGTTTTATACTACCCTAAGTAATTCCATATCAAAAGTAATTTGTCTAAAATGCAAAAGTAACCTAAGGCAACCATAGATTTTGAAAGGCTCATTACTAATTTACTAGAGGCACAATGCACAAAAATGTTTTGGCCAATTCATTTATTTGATGTTTCATCTCAATCTAATACCTCTTGATCCTCCTACATAGTTTGCTCAATGGTTGTTTAAATAAAAAACCCCATTTAAAGTGTATTTCAATCTTGACATCCCTCTATTTAAATGAAAAATCAATGTTATAGCATTGGATTCCTTGATTCAATATCTCTTGGTGTACTTATTATTTAATAAATTCACTAGTGTTGAGAAGATCACTTTCACAATGTTTAAGATGTTAGTTTTGGCGGTTCACTAGTGATATAAATTTAGCACGTAGCATACGTAAGAGTGTTTTCTAATTTAGTCTTCGAAGACCTTTATCAATGGACTAAATGAGGAGTATTAACCTCTCTACCAATTAAAGGATGAATACATTAAGTTTTAATAATTATGTTAGTTAAAATATCAGTCATTAGAAGATTACACCAACATATTCCATGACTTATCTACTTGATTGTGAGAAAAATTAAGTGAATAACATAATTTGATGAAGTACATTAGTGGATTTTTACCTTATATTTGTATGAAGATGCAATTTCTAAATTATGATACTCTAGGGAAAGCCTATTTTAATTCCACCAAGATCAAAGCTAAGGTGAAGATGAAGCAACGTCTCACCTCTTTATCCAACACCATGTGTAAGGGTCAGTCCTTAAAAAATTCCTCATTATAACCCTTTCTATAGAAGTAAATCACATATCACAAATGATAGTAACCTAAGAATATTACATAAAATAAAAAGTCTCTTACACCTTTGTCTTTAAATAAAGGCAAGAATAAGTCTAGTGAAACTGTATGTCATCATCATCCCTTGCCTACCCATTATGACTCTTAATTTCATGTGTAATAATCCTTAATTTTTGATTTAACAATTTTGGGAATAATTGAGGTTTTATTCCTAATTTAATTAAAGGATCTAGATTGATAAATCAGTAAATAATATATGGTAAATAAGATATTAATTTGTGAAATTTATTGATAATTAGAGATTTTCTAAAACTAGTAATAAGAGGGAGAAAATAAGACTTAACTTAAACTATGTTGATCTAATTGAGATAAGATCTGATATTCACTATGTAGGCCTAGGACACTATCACAAAAAGGATTCTAACTTTCATTTTCTAATTAGATATGAGTTCCAAAAATGGATAGGAGTGGCACCATCACTGAAGTCCTTGTCTAGCACTATTATCCTAAGAATTTAAACTTTCTAGGTTTTATTCAATAGGTTTGTGTGACCTTATCTTTGAAGTTTTAGTAGCTAAAATCTTTTAGAGATCCTTGTAGATGATATTTTATCTTCAAACCCTATCTTCCATTATACTTTGACCAATTTTAAACAAGAGGGGGGTTAGTGTGTGTAATATTCACTGGACATGGATCCACACCTCTTGTGTGAGCACACTGCCTACATACCAATAATCCAAAGAAGGATCAAGCCATATGTAGTTCTCCCTTTGAAAGTGCTTGGTGCAATTGTGATATGAGAATGCAAGGAAATGCTAAACTAGGTGTGCCTGAGATGACTAGGGACTAGTGTAAGGATTCAAATAAGTTGGAAAAGTATTGGATAATTGTATGTAGAGAATAGGAAAATATTCTTACATAGTCTTGCTTGTATTCTTGATTGCTTTGTGATATTTTACAACCCCCTTCCAAATGATCTTTGAATGGGCTTATATAGGGATCTATTGGTCATGGGTTAAATATAATCATGCTAGCTGACATAATGAAAAAAAGGATTTGGGGAAAAATAGTCATTTTGGTTCAAAAGGTGATTGGATAGGAGCACTAGAAATGGGACACCCTATGTTTTAGCATTGTAGTCTAACCTATGTACTATTGTCTTAGAGGTTTGGGACCTAGGGGGATAAAAAGAGCATGGAAAATGAGTCTTGGCTAAGCTAAAATGAGGTCTTGAAAGCCTATGGATGACTAAGAATTAGTGAAAAGAAGCCTAAGAGGTTTTGGAGAGCAAGCAAGTGGGCCCTATGGGTTGAGTGTCATTATCCATGCTCAAGTCACCAATTTTTTCATTTTATATGACTATATTTGCCCCCCATTTATTCTAGTAATGCAACAAGGTGAAATACTAGGATAAAGAAAAAATAGAAAGTGTACCTAAACTTACCTATAAGGGTGAAGCTTATGAAGTTATTATGATTTTGGGTGTGCATAGAGAGAACACACTACGAAGTATGATTCTATAAGAAAAAACAAGAGTAGATTAGATCTTACTAGATACACTATATCTAAAATAAGAATGTATAAATCTAGATAAGAGAGAGGAAGAGAAAAGAATGAATACACCTTAGCAACTATGTGGACCAATATAATTTTTTTTATGATGTTGAGTAATGATAGATGATGTTGTACTAAGAGTAATATCATGAACAAAGTTGAGTGCTCAATTCCCTAAGAGTGGTTTAAGAATGTAAAGGTTGATGCTTTGGTTCCATCATCACATACTAAGTGAAGCTACATGGTCATGCATGTGTTGATCTATATTTGGACTATGTCTAATCCCTCTAAATAGGTGGCTTAAGAATATAAAGTCTAACTAGACCTTTGGATCCATTGTTTCCCCATGAAGTGAAGATATGAATTGATACCAATATGAAATGTATTTCACATGAGATTTCTCTTGAAGCTCATGAATGTACTATGATCTAATAATTTTGGCATAGATATCTGAATTCATGTAGGAAACTACACCACTCTTGGCCACTCTAAAATATGGATATTAGGCTTTATATGAAATCCACTCCAAAACTAAGAATCTAGCTTATGTGGAAGCCACTTAAGAACTTAGGAACTCAAAAATGTTGAGGGTAGACTTGTATGAAAGACATTCTAAAATGATGCCAACCACCTATAGATGGAATAAGGCACACAACTAATAAGAAATTTTTGATAATACTGAACTAAGAAACAAATATGTCATGTACATTGCCCCTAATCATTGATGTCTAGAACATGGATTTTGATCTAGAAGTTATACCAACTACCATATCTAAAACTAGAAGTGAGATCCATCATGCCCTGTATGATGCCTAATATATCTATATTTTTTAATAAAAGTATATATTGAACTATTGATTCTAAACTTGTCTAGTTGTGCAAATATCTAGCTAAACCTACTTTTCTACATGCTTCTAATTTTTTTGGTTTTTCTACTATTTAGACAGGAGTGCTGGTAATGGATAGTAGTGCCATTAGTGTTGTAGTCTAGTCTCAATGCTATTATCCTGGGCCAAATTTGATGACTATTCTAGATTATTAACTATCTTCTTTATGAAAAAACCCCTATTTATTTCCCCTATTATAAGGGTAGGAATGGAGACCCTAAAATGACTAACCTAAAAATAAAGATCCGTATAAGTGTGTTATGATATAAAATATATGATATATCAATGATAATTGATAAGATATCTCAAGATATAGCATGGTTTGTATTGAGAGATTGTTAGATCAATAGGGTATGCCTAGATACATATAATAATGTAAAAGCATGTGAAATGTGTTGAATTGGAAATGATAGTATGGTTAATTTTTAGTTTTTAGTTTTTATCTATTAGTTGGAGGGATGGAGCATTATGTCCATCATGGCATCCAAGAAATCAAGATTAGTGCATGATATAGATCATAGCATTTCAAAAGATGAGAAGTAAACAAGCAAAAAACACATAAGGAAAGAAGCATACAAGGGTGGTCAAGGGGCCAAGTAAATAAGGGACATGGACACATGTCACTCAAATTGAAAATAAAAAATACAAGGTATGTTCAAATACCACATACACATACAATTGAAACAAGCAAGTTGGTGTAAAATACATAATCATATAGAAGAGTACAGTCAAGGGAAATTGGTAAATGTCTAAAGGAACACACATAGATAAAATTAAAGGACATTGGAAAATATCCTAAAGCACATACTATAAATAAGTAGGAACTAGGAATGCAATCACATCAAGCTACACTAAGTAAGAAGATAAAGCATGTAAAGACTAGGAAAAAAATACAATCACAACTAACTAATAAAATCAAGAGTATGAAATTATGAAAGACATGTTAGGAAAATACTAGTTATATGCTAAGAAATACACAAGTGTTATATATTAGTTAGTGTCGATAGAGTAATCTATGTAAGCTAGTGAATAATGTACATCAACATGATAGCTAGAGTGTGTAGTGTAGAAATGACATAACCTATATAGTGTAGTAATGTAGAAGATGCCCCTAGGGGGAAGATATATCAATATGCATCTCACATGCAGGAGTAAGATGCCTCCTCAATGGGTAGATTGAAACAATCAAGGGTCTAAAAGTCACTTCACACACTCATTGAAGATCAAGTGAAGCATGGCAATGTAGATAAATTGATAAATAATAACATATAATAGTAAATGTTAGACTAACATAGGAGTAGAAATGTAAATCATGAAGGATGCATACAATCAAGAATTTTTGTGTTTGTGACATATTTGAATGTTTTTGTATTTTGAAATTTTGTATTGTTTTTTGTATTTTTGAAATGTTATATTATTTTTATATTTTGAAAACATTTGATCTATGTATAATAAATCATAGGGAGATTATGTATAATCAAGCATAGGATAATATGTACAAGTAGGCTAATAAAAGGTGATACTAACTGATGAGTCTCATGGGAGACTCCCTATCATGGTGTCTTATATCAAGGAGAGGAATCATGCATGATTAAGAAGCATGATGGAGATGCTGAGATCATGGCTCTAAAAGTTGTATATGTTATAAATGCTATAAAATCTCTAAAGTAGGAACTGACTATGAGGTCCCAATATAACTTTGAGAAGTAGATGTAACTGTAGGGCTCTTAGGGACCCATTTTTAGTAGGAGAAGCTCTCTAAATATGTTATCTACATGTAGATGCATGAGATCTTAGTGAGACTACCCTAGGTGTGAACATAGTAGCTAGTAGCTATCTAGAATTTTAAAGTTATGGAGGTGTATGAAGCCCCTATGTTGGTGATGGATGCCTCAACTGTGTTTGAATCTATACTGGAGGAAGAACCAAAATTTGTGGAGAAATTGTAATTGGTGGAGAAACTAGAATTGGAAGCTGAAATGGAACTGGTGACTATACTATAGAATATGGTTCTAAAGTGGGGAGTGGTAACTAATATGAAACTCCACTAATTTTAATAACCTAATTATCATGAATTAATTTCATGTATTTGTCAATTGTAGAAGGTAATACATGAATTTTATAAATTCATGGTCGACCAAGTAATATATCAAAAAATCCTTCACTGGGAACAATAGTGAATGGTGTGGCCATGTGTGTTGTACCAACCTATAGAGGAATTAAAATATCACCCAATGAACTCTATATGTTCCCACTAAATCCATTGATAACTATGTCCATTAGGGTAATATCCTGCCTTGAATATCCTAAATGCTACTATAATGTCATAGTGCGCATGTTTACACTAGATCCATTATCAATAAGAATACTATGAACAGGATGATTATGAATATAAGCTCTGATAAAGAGAGCATGATAATCCAAATCATCTTTGATGATCTCCTAATCTGAGAAGGAAATATAAGGTCTTACTAGAACTCTATAGTTGTATACACCAATCATGTTATTCAAAAAATGTGATTTAATTAGAGATTCCATGTATGCATCTGGTGGTGGATGTGCATGATATGCATGGTGAACCCCTGATATGTCCCTTATCTCTTATTTTTAATGCTATGGAAAAGGATCTAAAAAGATTTTCATATCTTTATCTTGTGTTTTATTTTCCTAAGGAGGATCAACTGAAGTGACAAGATCAATATGATTTTCATCTATTAAATATTGTATCTTGTGTCTCAAATTGATGCATCTACTTGTTGTATGGCTTGATACCCTATTAAACTCACAAAATGCATGTTAATCATATGCTCATAGAAGAGCCTTTGTTGGTTCAACTTCCCAAATAGGAGGGAGAGATATGATGTTACATTCTAATAACTATTGTAAAACTCTGGCTGGAGAAACTGGTAAATATATGTCAAGGAGGTGATGATAAAACCACATTCTAAGGGGATCTAAAGTCATATTAACTATCAATTGATTTTAAGTCTTGTTATCATTTAAATTTACCTTGTATGGGACTTTGTTGTTACTCTTATTGGTTGTTTCTAAGATACTTGTATACTTGAGTTTGCCCATTGAAATCAACTTGAATTCTCTTTCCTTTAGTGTCTGACACAATTCAATGAAGGAAGAAAATATTTTAAACATAATTAATTCATGAAAATTTAGTAAGAGACTCTATTTGAAGATATATTGTAACTCTTGATTGACCATGGGCCTAGTCATCTTAGCCAACATAGTCTTATATCGAAAAACATAATATGTGAGAAGCTCATTTGACCTTTGTTTCTATTATGCAACTAAGGTGTATGAAACCTTGTCATCAATGTTTATGTTGAAATGAGATAGTAACATGTTGGCTAAGGGATTCAATGCATTTACCAACTGATTTGATAGACTATAAAACCATTATAAAGCATAATCCTTTAAGCTTCATGGAAATAACTTGGTAAGTAGCTAGTCATTTGGCACATAGTCCAAGCATGCTACATGAAAAGCTCTAAAATGTGTCTTTGGATCACCCTTGCCATCATATAGAGTAATCTTGGGTTGAAAAAAACCTTGTGGCAAAGGTGTAAAAGGAATGTGACATGCCAATGGTGTATGTAGTAGAGTAAAATAATCCAAAGCCTATGTAGGTCTAGAGGCACCTTGCTCAAGATATATCACCTTAGATTGAAGATATTTTATCTCTTACACAAGGGATATCACATCAAGATACAAAGATTTACTAGCTATAGCTAGTGGTATAGAATAATGGTGGGTTGCTATAGGAGGTTGTTGAGACATAGTTGCTCCCATAGTGTCATTTACAACTAGTTACTTTGTAAGAATGGAAAACTCAACTTGTTTAGCCTTTTTGATTTCCATACAAGATTGTAATATAAGAGTATGATATCAATTTTATTCCCTAAATCTTTCTCTAAAAATTTGGAGGATCAAATCTTTGTTGAGTATAACTTCATTATCAACAATGGGTAGAAGTAGACAATAGTCCAATTTGGTGGAGCATGAGCATCAATGTGTGCATCATCATTTGTATCCTCATATTTCTCATTATTTGAATTATTATCATTTAAATTGGTGTAATTTTGATGTGTAGAATATATAGATATAGTCTAAACTAGTTTTTAATCCATGATATATGATCAAGTTGCAAGAATCTAGGTGAATTTAGGAGGATTGCCACTAAGTCTTGCACTTCATCTCAAAGGAAGAGATGCAAGGAACTTAGGTGCATAAGGAAAACAACTTGGATAATTGTAAAAAATATTAAATATATAAAATCTAAACAAATAAGTAGAAAATTCATAAAAAGGATACAAAGGTTGCACACATGTAAGGTGATACCTAAATAAGTGAATAAGAGCTAGTACATGAAACTAGGGTTTTGATAATTATATTTTTGTAAAATAATATGGAATTTTGAAAATGAAATTAGATTTATAATTTAAATATGCAACTAAAAATTTAGAAAATTATTGGAAATTCTTGATTGAATAGGACCTAGTATGTGTAACTAGGGTTTTGAAAATGACATTTTTGCAAAATACTATGGAATTTTGAAAATGAAATTGGATTTCTGACTTAAATATGCAAATAAAAATTTCAAAAAAATATTGGAAAATGCTTGATTGAATAAGAGATATTATGTGTAACTAGGGTTTTGATAAAAATATATTTTTTAAATTAATATTTAATTTTGAAAGGATTTTCTAATTTAAATATGCAACTAAAAATTTAGAAAATTACTGGAAAAATATTGGGACCTAGTATGGGCAACTAGGGTTTGAAATAAAATTATTTTAAAATTTACTACTAAATTTTAATGTTTTAAATGAAATTTTGATTTAAATATTCAAGTAAAAATTTATAAATTTATATGAAAAATTATTAAGAATTTTACCCTAGGGTTTTTAGGGTTTTTGTGCGCAAATAAAGTAAGTTGGGTTTACCAAATAATTTAACAATTTTGGGAATAATTGGGGTTTTATCCATAGTTTAGTTAAAGGTTTTGGATTGGTAAATCATTTAATAATTTGTGTTAAATAAGATATTAATTTTTTAAATTTATTGGTAGTTATAGTTTTTCTAAAATTAGTAATAAGAGGGAAAAAATAAGACAGCCTAAACTATGTTGATCCCACTGAGACAAGATATGATATTCACTATGCAGGCCTGGGACACTATCAAAAACATAATTTTTACTTTAATTTTAGATTTGGAAAAGAGCACAAAAAGTAGATATAAGTGGCACCAGTGTTGTAGTCATTGTCTAATGCTATTGTCTTGAAGATCTAAGCTTTCTGGGTTTTGTTCGATAGGGTTGTGTGACCCTATCTCTGAATTTTTGGCAACAAAAAGTCTATATAAATCCATATAGATAAATTTTTATCTTAAAACCCTATATTCTATTGTACTTTGACCAATTTTGAATAAGAGGGGGGGGGTTAGTGTGTGTAATATTCATTGGACGTGGATCCACACCCCTTGTGTGGGCATGCTACCTACATACCAATACTCTAAAGAGGGATCAAGCCATATGTAGTTATCCCTTTTAATGTTCTTGGTGTAATTTTGATATGATAATGCAAGGAAATTATAAATTAGGTGTGCTTAAGATGACTAGGGACTGGTGTAAGGATTTAAATAAGTTGGAAATAGTATTGGATGGATGTATGTAGAGAATAGAAAAATGTGCTTGAGTAGTCTTGCTTGTATTATTTCTCACTTTTTGGTATTTTCCAACCCCCTTCCAAATTATATTTGAATGGGATTTTATAGGGATATATTGGTTATGGGTTAAATGCAATCATGCTAGGTCGACATAATGAAAAAGAAGATTCAAAGAAAAATTGTCATTTTGACTCAAAAGGTGATTGGAAAAGAGCACTAGAAAGGGGAAACCCTGGGTTTCAGTACTATAGTCCAACCAAGGAACTATTGTCCTAAAGGTTTAGGACTCAGGGAGATGGAAATAATATGGAAAATGGGTCCTGACTAAGCTATAATGAGGCCTTGAAATCCTATGGATGACTAAGAATTAGTGAAAAGAAGCCTAAGAGGGTTAAGAGAGCAATAGAGAGGGATCTATGGGTTGGGTGTCATTAACCATGCTCAAGTAACCAATTTATGCATTTTATATGACTATAATTTCTAATCTACATTAGGTCTCATGCCATCATATGGCACCGATCCATATGAAACTTTTATAAACATAACCAACACTATGATAATTATCTTTTATGAGTGTGAACACCTATTTCACACTAATTTTTGGGTAAAGGTTCACCCTCTCCATGTTATTATAAAAAATGAAAGTTAGAATAATATCATTATGTAATTCACATCATAACACCTTGGTCTCACCATTGTTGCACATCCCAAGCCATATTCACTAGCATGAATTTTGTAGGGGATGTATATAGGCTCAAAAAAATGAATATTCCAATATAAAGTCAATGGAATAAATCATCACTTATGACATTACACATTTAAGGTCTACAACATCTTGTTAGGGCATCGTATGTGTATGACTGTGAAGCTAAACATCAATCTAAACCACAATATTATACTATTTACATAAAATATCACTTCTTCACACTATTTAAGTCAATGTTCATTACCAAAGTCACCTTAGTCTCTACCAAAAAAATCCATAAATTCATTTAGTAGGTGAAAACATTCATGTTACTCATGGTTCATCCTGATACACAAAATGTGAGATAATGCAAGTTTTGGTAGTGTACACTACATGATCAATGTCACAACAAAGACAAATTGGAAAGTTACTAAAGTAACATTATGAATTATTAAAAAATCCTAAGTGCATTCTAACACACTACATAGTAAATCACCTAATTGATTTGGTTCTTATATCCTCTCTTCTAAACAACCCTCTATATCACATATTAGTTTAGGATAATGATGAAAGCTTATGCCAAATGCAAGATCTCCTTGATCAAGATAGGATTGGGACTAGATCTTATCCTTATGTGATTCTGATATTATTTTCACATAATAAGGATGGGTCATGGATTCTCTACATAGAATATCACACACTCCAAAAAATCATAGTGAAATATAGGTATCAACTTCAACATATTTATGACCTCTTGGATCAACTCTAAGGTGTACAATACTTCACCAAGTTAAAATATAATTTAGGTTACCATTAGGTCCTAGTCCATCCTAAATATGTCTATAAGATAACCTTCAATAAATTATAAGTATTGATACAATGGATATCCATGCATTTTAGTCTCATTGATGCACTAGCTAGTTTTTTTTTGATGAATGATCAACTAGGTCTTTCCTCGACTCCTTTGTCATCATCTAATTTTATGAGATTATCATATTTATCAATATTTGGGAGGATTATGTTGAATATTTTTCATGCATGTTATACACCTTGTGTCAATACAAGTTGTAAGATAATTTAGCAATGTGTACATTTGGTGCTAAATAGAGCTAGTACCTAGGTTACATCATTGAATGCACCTAAATACATATAAACCAAAAAAACATCAAAGTGATCTAGGATTGGATCAATATCAATAAATTGAAGATATTTATTATACTCATAAACTTCTACCATGGGTTTTCCTAGTTTATTGCATATATGTTGGCCACTCATCAAGGTAGCACATGCAAAGGCCAAGTTTGAATGGACTCATGCAAAATAATGCATTTTTTAGTCACCCAAAAAATCTATATAAGCATTACCTCTATGCAATACCTATAATTGAAATATCCAATATAAAACACTCCTTATAATTTTGCATTGATGCATTTTACTATAAAATTTGTTCAATACTCATACAATATGGACATTTGATAACCTATCAATTAGAAACAATTAATGACACATTGAAAAGTTACTCCACCTATGAAAAAGTGTTGTACTCTATTATGTGATAAATAAAAAAAATGGCATCACTACTTTTTGGGGAAGGAGAGAGTTGTTCATTCTAATCATAAGCCACTTTAGTTCTTAAAAACACAAAGCAAGATTAAGAACATGTGCCACATGAAAGGAATGACTTAACTATAATATTTGCATCTCATGATCAAGAAAAATAAAGGTAAATATAAAAAATAAATATATTTCCTTAGCTAACCCTAGTGTTGAATACACATTACCATAAATGTATAGACTAGGTATCTCTCTAATCAGTTGATCAGGTCTTTATATACACTTACACTAGACTTGTGAATGGTAAACAAGTTCACAAGTTATACTTGTCTGACCAACTTAACTAAAAACATAGGCACCTCTATAATCTTTGTGGTACACTTGAATAAAGACTCATTTGGGAGGTACACTCTAAGAATTTAGGACACTTTGGCATGAAAAAGGATCTAGCCATATTGTAGTCACATTTATAGTAGCCACACATGTACATAGACATGGAGTGCCACATAAATCATTGGTATCTTTGTTACATATCTGATCATAAAAATAGGAATATATTAATTTACAAACCTCTACCAGTTCTATCTAGACAATGGGAATATATCAACATGGATTTCATGACTAGATTGCCTATGATGAGACACTAACATGACATTATGTTTTTTGTAGTGGATATATTTTTTAATATAGCTATCATGGTCACTTAAAAGAAAGACATTAATGAAATTGACACTACATAAGCCTTATTCAATCATGTTTGGATTCACTTTAGAATTCCAACATTCATTGCCTCTAATCGATATGCACACTTTATCAATCATTTCTACCAAGCACTGTGGAACTTGATGGGAATGTAACTAGATTGGTCGACAACATTTCATCCATATATAGATGGGTAAATTAGAGTTTTAAATCACATAATTATTCATATAATATGAATATAAAACAATTTTCATGGTTAGACTTGTAATGAAAACATTTTTTACATTCAACATACCCCTAAGAATTCCTTGCATAGATCTATAGGGCATAATTAGTTCCAGATATGTCTTGGGTTTCATCCTAAAACACTTATATACATATGCTACCACACACCAATTGGTATTTCATCATGTATAGATGAATGGAAAGTGGAAAAATATGATAAGTTACTATTCCATATATAATATGTCCATCATTAGGTTTAACAAATCCTTTATCTCACCTAGAAAAGTAAAAGGAGTTCTGTGATGTGCACCTCACACCTCATGATTTTTGAGTTAGTAATAAATTCTTGTTGAACCTTAAAAATTAGTAATTCAAAGTTTCACACATGAAGATAAATCCTTTTAACTATGGTACTTACACCATTTTTATGCATCTAGTGATAAATCCTTAATTGTTGATCCACCTCTGTACTTGGGCATGCACCTAGTCTTCAACATGAAGCTCCCCCAAAATTACATTCCTACACTTTTTGAGATAAAATTAACACATAATTATGATATTGACCCCAAAAACTTACAGCCAATAGATAATAATTAGATAATTTAAGTGACTGACTCATGCACATACCATGACACACATTAAGTATTCAAAGTAGGTAATATTTTGATCAAGTTAAGTGGTACAAAATTTAACAACTTTAGATGAAATTATTACAACTATAAAAATATGAAATGGAGACCATTTATCCTTAAGAAAGGTTAAATGATTAGTGTATAACTTTGCATATATACCTTTCCTATTCCCTCCTAATACATAATAATGTGAACTCCTATACATTGATCTTTTTATTGATCTTATGCATTAGTATCACACTCATTTGTAGATGTACATACCTAATTCACAATCCTAGACACTACTTTGTGCCAAAATAACTCATAATCCCATGCACATCACTAGAATCTACTTTAAAACTCATCCACCCACATTTTTATTAGATATAACATATCCACATGTCAGTGTACTCTGAGCACATGGTTTTTAAATCGGTACTTCCTGGCCTTTAATTTGTTATCTATTTATTTAGATCATTAGCCACCATGTACCTAGAATCTCAACTATAAAATAACATGGAAGATGAATTTTCTCATAAATGTCTTATTTTTTACTAACAATTTTTTAAATACTTCTTATATTTTCATGTATGAATATGTAACATATGGATTTGGTAAGTGTTGATATGATCAAAATTTGATGGCATACATAGTTTTAATGATAGTAGCATGCTCTATGTATCTACTCTATCAAAAATGAATTTTACATCAATGTATTATTTTACCTATTCACTCTCATTAATTATAAGTTGCATTTATGTATCATACTTTAATTCTATTGATTGTGTGATGATTTATCTATTTTAATATTTTTGTGCCCATTCACTCTTACAAATAAGTTATCTCTAATGTGATATATCCCACACACACTTGGTCATATTCCCTCATTATCACAAATCAATAAACTTAAATCTAAAAAACATGGCATTAGCACAATGGCAGTCATTGTATTTACTTCTATCTAATTGGCATATTTCACATTATTCATACATGTTTGTGTGTGAGTCATATCTATTTTTATGAAAAAGTGTCTCATATTACGAAAAATGAGGGTATTTATAAAACTAATGGATTTCTATTTCCTATTATTTTTTGCTTATATAAATAAAAAATTTCCTTATTATAGAAAATTTTGGGTTATATTTTAGATGTTTTGATGTATATATTCTCTTTATTAATCATTTATCATCAAAGAACTTCCTTATATATACTCCTTTTATCATCATCTTCCTACATGGTTCTTCCATTGCTAATGTCATGCACTCAGGAATATTTTTTAACTCTCATATTGAACCTACATAGGAATTCTTCTTTACCTTCTTCCCTCTGCATGCACACCATAATTGGATATCTCAATACATAATATTTTTACTAATTTTCTTCTTTCTATATAAAAACTTGGGATCAACATCCCCTCATAGTATTTCATTATTTTCCCTTGGAATTGTTTTTAATTAAATATCATGTATTAAATTTTTCACTTCACTTTTAATACATACGTTTGTGGTTCTTTCATGAAATTATTCCAAATCTCAATTACTAACTTGATTTATGGTCCTATTTCTTACAACTCTTATATTAAGACTTATATTAAATATGTGTATTATATATTATCCTGATATTATTTTAACATGAATTTTAGCTTCATTTGGTGCTACCCATATATATTAACATACAAGGATTATTCTTTCTCCACCATTTTCATTTAAATTTTCTTTGACAAAAAATCCATGTTAGTGCATTTTTGTGGTATACCTAAGTTAAAAATAAATGCTTCATCTAGCCTATTTTATTTTTCTAATTTATCTTTCTATTAATAGGTTATTTAGAATTTTTTGTTGTTTGGCTACATCACCATTCAAATTTTTGTCCATTAATTCATGCCTATATTAAAATATATTTAAAATATAGTTAGATTTATTCACTTTATCTCTAATAAAGTTTAGTTGTTTCATTAACCTTTCAACCTGATCCTCAAAATTTTAGATTATCTCATCTACCTTATCTACACAAAATTATTCCTCATTTTTTTCTTCTATATCTAAGGTTTGTGTAGTAAGTGTTCTATGGTTACATTAAATTTCTCTATAGGATCCATTTCAAAAATATAAAAAAATCATAAATTTATTGCCTTTCCTTTTCTATATGTATGTTTTAAATGTATAATCTCTCCCTTTATCTTCTCAATCCATGCATACAAATTCCTTGGCTTTCATTTTTCCTAAATTATATTCTTTATGGAATATTCCACATCCCCATTGGATACATTATTGGTAGCATCACTTATTTAAGTGTACATATACATGAGTCATGCACATTAAATCTTATTTCAATCTCTGGACTTGTGTCCCTATATTTTTATATATGGTGTGTTAATTCCCATATGGGGATAATATAAATTTTATCTTCCAATGGATGATTAATATGGTATTCAAATGTCCACATGAAACTTTTGACATGTTTTCATACCCTAGTAATCACATTGACTGTTTTGATGATGTTGACCTTGTATTCAAGCTCAGCATCACTAGAATAGGTACCTTTGGGATCATTGACTCCATTTTTTTAATCATTATATTCCATTATCAATTTATTCATAGGGTCATATTCATGCATTTCACTTCACTAAACATGATTTTTGCATCATCTATATTCTCTAGTTGATCCTCCTTCACAAGTTTTATATTATATCATTTGACAATTGGTCCATATAATAAAGTTGTGCATTATTTTATATACATTTATTAGACCCTATTTAGTAAGTGTATCTTCATTTCTTGATATTTTATGTTTTGTCTCTTATGGAACCATAGTGCTTACTAGTTTTTCCACACCCAAATATTATTTAATAACTAGTTCTTATAAACTTGGAACTTACAAGCCTATACTTGGGACCATTCCTCTAAATTTCCTATTATTATATAATATATAAATTTTTTATTACAATATATTACTACCTCATATATCTTTGGATAGATTCTCAACTTGAATTTCCATTTTCTCTATGATTTCAACTCATTCCTATCTTTGAAAAGGAACTTCTAGTTATTTTCTCCTTTTTACTTGTATTTATAATGGTGATGGACTAAAAAACAATATCTAAGTTCTTTTATAAGTCTTGATTGTATTATAAAATTGATTATTTTATAATAATTATTTTTAATCTTTTATAGTATAATTTTGTTTCCCATTTTCTTTGATCTCCTATGGTATTTTTAGGTTTCTCAATCTCTCATATTATTTATAACTCATAGATTTTTTGTTGGTCAACATCAATTATTCCATTATGTTTAACCATTTTTGGGATTAAGGTCTAGGGGAATATCCTAATAAACTATGGAATAATATATTATAAAGTAGAATAATTAAATAATTTAGATTTATAATATTCTGATAAATATAGTGAATTTGAGAATATGTTGAATGTAGACAAGTACAATGCCAAACAATAATATGAAAATAGAAATTCAAAGAATAAATTACACTTACCTTATGAAATGAAATGAAATCAGATTTTATAGGCATATGTGAAAAAAATACCATATGAATATTCAACTTAATTTGTCATATTTTTTTTGTCAATTAGGACACTAATATCATATTATGGATACTAACATTGATGATTCTATCCTAGCTTAATTTTTTTTATCTTCATATGAATATTTATATTTTTATATAATATCCATTTAACATATTAGGGTTCATTATTGTCTTGTAGGTTATCATCTTAGATCGTGTGCATAGTTTATAGAATCAGGTTTTTGTTCAAAACTTGAGGTCCTTTGATTAGGGCATGTCACCTTTAAAAACATGGATTAGTGGGTTAAAATTAAGTTGAGATGACCTAAAATATCCATATATTAATTAATATTTCATATATAGCCATATATAATGAATATAACCTCAGGATGATGTAGTTATCCCATTATGTGGGATTGTGTGTGAATAATTATACAATATGCTATATGTGAGTGCATATAGTAATATATATTGTAGCTGGAAAAATAATAATAATGGGATGATATTTTAATGATTTATATCTATAATAAGTTTTATCCTATGATTGAATTTAAAATAATGAATAATATGGAGGTATAACTTAGTTGTGAAAATGACTTTCAAGAGTGTAGTGTGAGCTTGAGAGGTGATTACTTATATTATTATAGGTTCATAATGGATGAACCTTTATTTTTAATTATACCAATTTTTTTAAATTATCTCATAGGAGGATTAAATAATATAAATATTCTAATTTTCAATTTGATTGTTTGGAAGATAGGGACACTAACATTAGATTTAGGATATTAATGTCGATACTAGTGTCCTAATCTCGATACTAGTATCATTAAGGGTATAAAGTTGTTGAGAATATATAAATATATGTGTAGTATGGAAATTAGGATTTTTGTAAACTATAAGCTATAAGTGATATGTGTCATCATAATGTTAGGGTCAGACTATATGATAAACAATTAGGCAAAGTGAGATGGTGAACACAAGCCTTTCAACAATGAGAAGGTCATAAATTAAAAAATCAAGCCATAATTAATATTTTTTATGTTTAAAATACTAGTGTGTCATATAAAATCATATTTTATTATTTAATTTTCCACCACTTTACTCTAATAATGCATAAGTATCAAATTACTAGGTTAAAGGAATGAATGTGTACCTTGGTGCATACTACACACCTTGATTTTTTATTGATCATCATTATAGTTTATTGTTTATGTATTAAATAAAAAATATCACTTTACAATGTTATTAGTTCATATAACTTAAAAATTTAATAATTAAAATGCTTGCAATATAAGATATCAATAAAGGAATACACTTGTGTGTTGATGTACCCATGTTTCCCCTTGGTAATTTACTTTGGTGATGATATTTCCTTGTAAAATAATTGGAAAGAGAGGTTAAAAAATGAACCTTGGAAATTTTAAGAGGGTAATTTAAGGATTATGATGACCCAAATCTGGTTGAAGGATGAGCCGTGCTAAGGTCATTAAGAGCATTGATTCTCAATCACACAACTCAAGTGTAAACATAATCTATCTAATATAGACAAGGGCAAGTGATGTAAATAGCTCAACATTTAAAATGGAGTAGTTTTAATGTGTTCAATGGTTTTAAATATTTATTTCATTGATCAAGACAACCAATTATTGTAAAAAGGTAAAATTTCAATTGGTGTGTCTTGTAAAAGTCAATGTATCAATGTGTGGTGAGAAATTAATGAACCCTATTCATGCCTCCTCATAAAATATACCTTAAATGGTGTATAATCTAAATATTCATCTATGACTTGGTGAATTTTCATGGCATACACACCTTTAATGTGTCTCAAGCTCTAGAATTTATCAAAATATAACCTCTGATTTACAAATCATATATAATATCTATCTCAAATATAAAAACTCTTTCCTAAATTTTTGAAAATCAATGCCAAATACATAATATTTTATCCCAAATTTAAATACTAATCATGTAACTTTATCAAAATTTTCTAATTCTACCATTTGCTTGTGTGTGTAATCATGTTTCTATGACATTCCCCTAATTTTGAGGTGAGGGGAATGCAACCTAGTAGTAATTTTACCTCAAAATGATAATCTATCCATGTCATATCTATATAAATAATGTAGTAATAAATAATATAGTGGTATCATGTCTAATTAGATATATATTTAAATATCATAGTATCTAATCACAACAATCCCTAAAATGCAAGATATGGATCATGGAAACATTTAGGAGTAGCAAACCCAAGCTCACTAAATAATCAAGCATACACATGAGATCACTTAATGTCACACAAAATGTTTCTAAAGACATCAAAAATAAGTGGCATCTTCAAAATTTTCACTCTCAAGAGGAGGACATGTTAAAATGTCCACAAACAAATAAATAATACTTAATGGCATTATGGCCAATTGTAGATGATATTTTGTGAATATATAACACCTCATTCTTATACACTTGGTAAACTTAGACCATGGATATTCTTCTCGGTTATTTACCTTTTCCACTTCCACAAGTCTTGCATTTGCTCTATACTTTTAGCCCTTGTCCTATATCTCTTAGGTTGACAAATATTATATTGATGACCTAGGTCTTATATTATTCCTAGAATGCTTAAAATGTACTTACCTTCCATTTTTACAAGTTCTAAACCTATACCTACTCTCATGCTCCCTAGACACTAATGTTTAGGTTAAACAGTAGCATTGATATTACTATATTATCCTAACACAAGTGTCAAATGTCATAAATTCATCTAATTTTTTAAATGAAATGTATCCTAATGGTCATTTTATGTGATTTAATGGGAGTTATTACTCCCAAGGGATTTAATATAAATATAAGATCAACCCTCATTCATTCCTCACCTGTGAATACCTAGCAAAAGACCAAAGAAAATTCAAAGAACATTCAATTGAACAAATATTCATTATTTATTCCTATTTACATATCATTAATAAAGACCACACATCTATAAGTTTAAATTAATAAAAGATTAGCTCGAGAGCTCAATTTACCAAGTTACAAGGTAGGTCACTATTGTACTTTATTTTTACATAATTCATAATTCACAACAATCCAAAATATAGGGGAGAATTACATTAGTCTAAGACTTATTTAGAGTATTGGCTATGTAGGTAGTGTACTTTTATAGAGGGGTCATTAGGATCAGCTCAACACCATGTGCCCACTATTTTATTTTTCCCCAATATCACATTAAAGATGGAAAGCTAAGGTTTTTATATTTCACAAGGAGCAGTTATCCATAACCCAAATTTGAAATGCAATAGAGTGAAAAAGAATAAAAACTAGCATCTAAAGGGTTGTATCCTATTTTAGTATATATTTCATATAAGACACTAGCATCAAACCTAGATAATAGCATTGATGTAACCATCTCAAGCTGATGTTACTATACAAAGAGTTAGAGGCATCAAAGAAAAAATTTGATGACTATTCCATAATTTATTTCCAAATTTATTTTAGCCTATCCTAGATCTAGAACTGCATTAGCATTAGAACAAGCTAAGTACATCAGTCTTTGTTATTTTTATTCTAGCATAATTTTACTTTCCATATTTAGACTATCTCAACATAATAAATTCAATGCATGTTTATAAATAAGTTTAGCATCTAATTGACATTCTATAGATCTAATTATCACCCTTATACCCTTTCATTTATATAAACTCATTTAATACAATCTATATAACACCAATCCAATTTCCATCTTAGGGTTAAACATTTGATAAACTTGATCTTTGAACATAAAACCCTAGGACAAATTAGGGTTTTTATGATTGTTGTACTTTTTTACATTTTTTTTTGTGAAGCAATGGAAAATATTAGTGTAGAAACTTTATTTCAAATGGAATATAAATATGTATTGATTAATCATCTCATTAATAAAAAAGGCTTAGTAGATAATAGATGCATTTTTATGTGTTAAAAGAGATGAAATAAGTAAACAAGATAAAACTAAGGCTGCCTCACCTAGTAATGGTGAATCCTTAAAAGGAATTGTAACTCCTCCCACACTTATAAATCCACCTACATCTAGTGGGGGCATATATTATGTATTTAAACATTTTTTCATTGAAACTAATTTTGATACATCTATCATGGAATTTCCCATATTTAAAACATAAATATAGGTTTTAATGCATGTTACTACTCAAAACATGTTTTCATACCCTTTGATGACTTCTAAAATTGCTAATCTAAATCCCACTCAGCCTATAGTTTAATCATTCATTCAATTTATAAAGACCTCAGAAGACAATATTCCAAACATTGAGAAAAATGCTTTAAAATCCCCTCATGCCATATATTCACAAGATGTGTTACATAAACCTCATACACTTGAAATCTCTTTACACACCTTGCCAACTAGATTTGTTTCACTTAAGTTTGCATTTTATGATAGCAAGGGTGATATTGAACAACATCTTTGAACATTTTATGAAAAAATGCCTTAACTATGCTTTCAATAATAAACTTTTGACTAAATTATTTCAAAGAAGCCTCAAGGACTATACTTTGATATGGTTCTATGAATTACCTCTCCAATATGTCAAAACATTCAAACCTATTATAGACCAATTCTTAGCACACTTTTCCATTAACATTTATAAAATGTTGTCATATGCCCAAATTACTAAAATCAAATAAGGAACCAATGAACCTATTAATGAATATATCTTAATATATAAGACAATGCCATTGAAAATGACCAATCATATTACAGTCAAAGATTTAAAAGATATATTCAATAAAAGTTTGCTTGATTCTTTACATGAATCCATTATTTTTAATAAGTTTAAATATTTGAATGACTTGTGCCATGTTTTATGGGACCATGAAATTAATTTTATGTCATTGAATAAGATCAAGTATGTTGCAAACACACTAGTTGCATCTACATCTAGTATTAAATTCATAATTAAATCAAGTTATAAGTTAAAACCTCCTAAGCCTAAAAAAGAAAAAACCACCATGTTTAACATAGTTTCACAATAGTCTAATCATCTTGTCCTATATAATGCACCAAGAAGACAATTTACACATTTTCCTAAGTCCCTAACTTCATTACTCACATGGTTACTAGAGTGTCAAATTATATCTCTCCCTCATAATATTGAGGTTGATATGTGTCAACCTCTACCCAAAGGATATGATGTGAATTATTATTATGATTATAATAAAAGACCAGGACATTATACATTAACACAAAAGATACATGATCTTATCGATGACTAAAAATTATATTTGAGGATCCTCCAAGGGAAATAGGTTCACAACCTATTGATCACCATAATTTTTTTTAACAATCCTTTACAATACCATTTTAATAAGGACTTAAAATTCCAAATGGTATATAATGCACATCCTCATCATGTTTATTTTTCTAGCCACATGTGGTCCCCATATCACTTGCACACTCAAAGAAGGGGATTTTTTGTAAAAGTTGGTGAGTAATCTACCTTGTAAGCATCTCATGAGGGTTAGGTATGATAAAAAATAGTTATTCATGAGTTCTTTATACTTTTGACTACCTTAAGAGTGTTTTATTGGTCATTTACATGATACATTAATTTCATTATATCTTTAGGGTATTACTTAATGCATAATACATGTCTTAAGCTTGTCCAAGTCTTGATTCACCTTGTTAAATCTCAGTCCATGAGTCCATGTCTAGACTCATCTCAGTGAAGGCAATGCAAATCATAGTTTGAGGTCTAGTTATGGAATCACATGAATAAAGTATAAGTGTTTTAAATGGTGGGTCCTTAGAAAATAAGGTCATAAATGGTTTGTATAAGGTATAACTAAGTCATGAATACAATTAAAAGGTTTCAAAATGCATTTTGAGGATGTAAAAGGTTGAGATGCTACAATTGAATGTATTTAAGTCACTTTTAGAAAGTAAGACATTTTATAATGTTTTATAAATCCATATAATGTTAAAAAATCTCTCCATAAACTTCATAATCCATTAAAAAGGAGATCAAATTACATTATATGATTTGTTTCCCTTTATTTTTGGATTTTGTGACTTTCATTCCTCCTTCAACATGGAAAGGTGACTTTAGTAGCCTAAAACCATTTCATATCAAGATTATTATGGATTTTTCATGGTTTATTAAGTGATTTTAAGGGTTATTAAATTCCAAGGAGGTCTATTCATGGACAAATATTACTCATTTCAAGTAAAGAGTAGAAAAAATCTTTCAAACACAAAGATTTGTGTGAGATTGAAGGTTTTTAAGAAGTTTTGTTCAATATTATAGAACTATACTACCAATTTTAGGGTATATAAGGGTCTTAAGAAGTCATTAAAATCATTTTCATACCCCAACAAGTCTTCAAGGAGAATATTTATGCTTAAAAATCTCAAAACTAGGCCAAAACTGACTAGAATATCCTTCACTGACCTAGACAAACTATTTTATAGGATGTACTTACAAATATGAGAAGATTCATGGCCCTGTACAACCATTAAAAAATGAAGAGGTAATTAATAATACATATGAGGTGTTAGGAGAGAGAAATACTCAGATAAGGCTATGAATAATTATTAAGGAGCTAAAACAACCTTCAAATAGGGTTAATGGAGGCATGATTTTGGAGATAATCTCATTTATATTATTACATGGTAGATAGTGGTTCTTATAGATTTTAAATGAGTCTATCAGGCATCATATTGATGAATCAAGATTTAATTAAGATATTTAATATATGTAAATCCATTCAAAACTTCATTGATGGCCTCAAAACCCTCTAAAATCCTAGTACTTTATGGGATGCATTATGGCATGTTCGTGATCGACTAAGTGAAATATAGGATATCGGGGTTCTAATTTGATGCATATATCCTCATTAATTTATCATATAATACTAAGGTTATGGCATGAGATATGTTTCAAGTTTGAGGGGGTTTAATCTTGGATGTGCTTATGCAGGCCTACACACAAGAATATGATGTTTTCAACAATTCTTGGGTTATTTTTATGTAAGTAAATAGTTTAAGTAGGTAAATATTCCCTTATTATATTCCATGTCTTCCTAAAAAAAATTCAAACCATTTAGAGTTGTTAGTGATCAGATTTCAATGAGTTTCTAAGCTTAAGAGGAGACCTATAGACCTGCAAGTCAATAATGGAGGTTTGTAATGCATTTTATTTATCTCATTGCAGGTAAATCCTCATAAAATCCAAAAAAACCTTACCCATTACATCTAATTCCATTTATATGGAGTTTTATACCTATCAAATCCACCTTCAAGGATTCTTAATGAGGTGTTTTAAATAGGGAAGATTACATAGGCCTACATATCCATGAGTGAAGTGGTGTTCTTAACTTAAAAAAGAGTCTTTAATAAGCCTAATAACCCTCATCTAACTCATAAAATTATCCAAGCAAGTGGTATATTCCTTAAATCCCATGATTTTTGAAATTATAGGGTTTATAGGAAGTTTCAACCTTGAATTTACTTACACTGATATATATATTAGATGAATATTGTTAGTAATTTTTGAGGTATTTAATTAAGGATAGAGATTCAAACCAAACCCAAACACTTTATTTCTTACTTTTCATATCATCTAAGTAGGAGATTGTTCTTAGATAAGTCACCTTTAGGATAGAATAGAAGAGATTTAAGATTTAAGTTAGAATCAATCTTTAAAAGTGTTTTAAATTTATCATCTCCCTCTAAAAGTAGGTTCAAAATCAATTACAAATACCTAATGTCATCTATGCAAGGTTTTACAGGAATAAAGTTCTAATTATTACCATGTTAAATGAGGTTTAATCCGCATAAATATCCTACAAGCTTTAACATTTAGGGGTGAGGCTAAAATCATGTTAAGTTTTTTTCCCTGAGTAAAGGGTCTAAATACAATCCAATAAACCCCTTCTTGTATCCAATCTTACCAAAACATAGGTGTATGTTCATAAAATCATAATTTAAAAATATGTAAAATAAGGTTAATAAGTTTCAATCTTGGTTAGAGGAGCCCTGTAGGCTATATACAAGAGTAATGTCTTCAATAGAGAGTGATGTTCTCAAACATGCATTGAAATGTCAAAAGTTACAACTTCATACAAGAAAGATCATGAAATTTTTTCTTCAAACCCTAGGTTTCCTGTAAGCTTTCATGATAACCAATTTTCCTAAAAAATGGAATGGAAAAATATCAAGAAAATAAATAGTCTTCAAAGAAGAGTTTCAATAGAACACATGATTTTTTAGAGTGCCAAAATCATGTTTCAGGTCTACCAAGAGCTATGATATTTCAAGACTAAAGTCATTTTATTAAACTTCCCAAGAGTAGGCCTAATTATCAAATGACCTTGAAGGAGTCATCAACCATGCCAAATGATGTCAATATAGGGTTTCAAAACTTGAGTGATATGAATTAGAGTCAAGACAAAGAGTTGAGGTTTTTTAACATGACATTTTATAATAAAAGAATATAATTGACAAAATTTCATAAGTTGTAGGTCTGGGTCTTAAACTTGGTGTGACAACATTCAAGGTGGAGGCCTTGATCCATCATTAAGGGTTGTTCAAATGGTAAGGGTAATTGTATAAATAATTTAATAATTTTCAAGGTCATTAATAATCATCAAACCCTCACAATAATTCACAAAAATATGATAAATTCAAAATATGTTGGTCTCGGTCTGTGTTTAGGTACATTGTCTACCTATGGTTTTGGAAACTAAGGAAGTCCTTGTAAATTTTTTTATACCTAATCCAAATTGATAAAAAATTATATGGATATAGTAATCATAATTTATCGAGTGTGAGGTTGTTTTAGTATGAGAGGGTACTTATAAAAAAGGTCATGTGAGTTGCAAGCCTATAGAACTTTAAAACACAGTCCTAACCTACATAATTCAAGTTTTAACTCATTTAGAAATAAAAAGTGGTGATAGATGTCTTAAAATATAATGAAAGAGGATTTTAGGAGCTATGAAGTATCCTTGAAGTCTTTAATAAAATAGTTCAAGATAAAACTCCGATAAGAGTAAAGCTCTTGAAGATATTTGGAATAGAGTGTAAATCAATGAGGCTCCTCAAGAGGACATGAATACAAATGAGGTTCAAAGTGAGAAGGACTACAATGTAAAGTTGCAGAAGGTATATTTTAAGATCATTACCTGTTATTATTATCCTTAATCAAGACTAAATAAAATTCTTGATGGTTATAATGAGAAGAGAGGGTTTTGGGCCTTCAAAACCCAATCAATAGTCTTACAAAATATCTTTACCTTCAAGGCCTATCAAGTTAACCTCATGATTATGGAGGGAGGTTTAAGAGACTAAAAAACAATGTTTCAAGTCTCACCAAAGAGAGTAATTATATTTTTAGTTCCAAGGATGCCACCATGCTCTTCAAGATCCTCTCTAACCTCATCCATCTTATGACAATTATATGTATGTGATTCATGTTGGGATCTTAGGACTATTAAAAATTTGCAAATTTGTTGACACATTAAAACCTTTTCATAACCAAGGGATGATCATGATGATTTCAAAAAGGGATAATAATATCCCTTGATGATGTATGGATTAATATTGACATATCCAAGAGTGATAGAAAAATAAAAGTTGTAGGTTAGTGAGTTATTTAATAAGATTCATGAGCAGTGAGGAATGGATGCAAGGAGATGGAAAAGCTAAGAGAATGTTATATAGAAGACAATATAATGATCAAACATGTATATAAAAAATTATTGAATCTCTAAGGACTCATATAAGTAGGCTTGATGGTGATCCAAAATCTTAAGCTCTCCAAGAGATCTTTAAATATGCCCGAAAGGTGATTTCAAACACCTAAAAATCTATTACACCCTAAAGCATGGGAGTTGCATTGGATAACCCTCCATGAATCAAAATGGGTTGAATGATTATAAATAATATGAATGAGGAGTTAAGGCAATTAGAAAATTAATTTTACAAGTATTTGAATACCCAAGGATGTGCTCATCAAGGTTGGTCAACCTTAAAGACTAAAGTGGCATTAAAAGTCCTACTCCAAATTAACCATGCAATAGACCTTTTATATGAAAAATAAGTTGATATGATTTAGGATTTGAAATAGGATGAATCAAAAGATATAGAAGTTAGAGCACATATATCATCCACCAAGCCACTAAGAAGACTAAAACAGTAAGTAAGTTATCCCCTCCTTGACTTCTATGTCCATTTTCTCATTATAGGTCATTAGGATGGTAGCCCAGTGCATTAAAAAAGGCATAACAAGATCATGTTTAAATTATTTTATCCTTTTAATAGAATAATTCATAATGTACATCTACATTTTTGTAGTTGAGTAATGTTCTCTCCATATTTTTCTTATAAAATGATCTGAAAATACCTCTTTTTATAACCCTCTACTGGTTGTAACAAGACTCTACTCATTTGAGAAGTTGTTCTACTACCTTTAAATCCTTAGAATTAGTGAAAGAATAATCTTCCCTTTTCCATATTTTCATTTTTTTTTTATACTAATTTCTTATAGATCTATACTTGTAGAAGAAAGTAATCTCTCTTGTATGTGTCCATTTAATTTCACTTTTATGGAAGAAATTTCATCTTTTTAGGTCATATGTTGTGTTAGAATTAGTTATGAAGGTGATTTGTTATGAAATTTGGTTAATTTTGTCTTAAATAATTCCTTTTATCTATCTTCCTTTTAGTCCCAATATAGGAAATTAACTTCATGTGAAATATTGATGCAGTGAAACCTGATTGGGAGAGTGTGTAAGACAAGTTTAGTCTTTTTTAGTCCAATTATGATGTCATAAGTAGGTAGAGGAGACATAAAAATATTGGTGAATCACCTCATGTTTATATTTTCGTTTATATTTTCTCCCTTTTCCCACCAAATAATATAGTATGTTTAATTAGGTGGTTGACCAAGGGAACCTACCCTCTCTGAAGATTCACCCCTCATACAAGGTCACCCACAACCTAAGGGGTGTTTCCATTATATCATATGAAGGGAGAAGCCTTAAAACCACTAAATATTATTCAAAATAAAAGGGAAACCAACAAAAAATACCCTTTTATAGGTGACAAGTATTTGTGAGACCATTACATCAAAGAAAGATAATGGATCCATATAATCTTGAACTTCTTCTACACACCATGATCAAATTTATAGAGCACCTCAAAATGCACATATTATTGTTATGATAAATAAACCATAAATAACTCAATTATAGGTTCCAAAAAACCCTACTACTACACCCGTTATTATTCCATGACCATAGACTCCTATTTTATGTATGCAAATCACCATTGATACCATTGTTACCATAATGATATGTATTACACATATACATACTCCTTAGTAGCCTAACCCAGGTATTACAACTGATTCATAGTGGGGAGATATCTATGTCCATCCATTGGATGGCATCATATGATGATATTTCCTATTGAAAATTCTAAAATACCAAAAAAATAAAAAAAAAACATTAAAAAATCCAAAAATAATTTCAGAATTTACATGTTATATTAGATCATTGGCATCCATGTGTTACTTCCATATTGATGGATGTCATACTTAGTTACTCCTACATATTAATATTTTTAAAACTAATACTTGACTTTGATATAGGTATACAAAGATATATGATACATTTTTATTTCATATGTTGGGCTTTCCCTCTACATATGTCATATAGACATTGGGGGCATTTGCTTTTTTGGTCTTGATACACACATGTTATATGATTCAAAGATCACTCTACATTACCATGTTTGAGTTTAAATATGTAATTACACATGCCTATTTTTCATGATTATATCTTACACATGGTACTTAATATGATATACACTTAACATAATTTTCCTAACACATTAGATCCATGGGTTACTATGACATGTTTATGTTGGTTTATTATGCTTTATTTATGCACTTTATTAAGTGTCTTATATTCCTTTTTTTAACATTTTAATATGATAATTTACTTGAAACAACCATGCCTATGTATTTTTTCATTGAAATTTTCATATGTCATTCTTGATTTTATGAACATTTGACTAATTCATGTCCTTTTGATTGTGTGGCATTTGAACATGGCCTTTGTTTTTAGTCTCCTTGGATCATTGCATTTTGACTTAATTTTGAGTGATCTTGTGTGTGTGATTATTTGAGTTTTGATCTTATACTATTACTATTTAAACATTTCCATGATCTTTAACATGCATCTTAGGCTTTCATGTGATCACATTGGTTATATGTGCTTCAATGATACTTTGACCTAGATATGTTCCTTCTATATACTACATGTATACATTCACAATTTATATAGTTGTCTTATCCTTTCGAGGTGAGGTAACTAATAGTTCTTATCTTTACCTCACCTCAATGGGGGAATATTAATGGGGGAATGCCATAGAGACATATTTTTCACACACGACACAATTTTTAGATTATAGTGGGGGCATGATTTGTAAGCATGTTATCCACACTCATTAAGTATATGTTACTTATATTCATTATAAAATTTAGTGGAATCATGTCATATGCACATGGCTTTCATGCATTCATAGTTCTTAGATTTAGTAGGGGCATGCTTTGGAACAATGTTCTCCACACCTATTCAATATTCAAGATCTCCAGTTTATAGCAGGGTCATGTTTTAGAAACATGTCATACACATTGGCACTTATATTAGTATTAAAATTTCTCCATATATAGTGTGGGAATACTTTTCAAGCATATCCTCCACACTTACGTACTTATCTAAATTGGCCAAAACATAGTTATACGATTCATATTCATAGTTGTAGAAGAATTATATACATTGGTACTATTGTTATACATAGTTTTGGCTTGAGACATATCTAAGGTTCATATTATATGAAAATTTTTCCTAATATTGTAAAATTCAAATTAGTTTTATATTCAAAAAATATTTTATGGACTGTTACCGTATAACATACTTTTTCATAATGATACCTCACAAACTTTTATGGAATTTATTGAGCCAATATAATGTAGTAGTTAGTTTGATTTTTGGTATGGTTGAGGTGATAAATCACTCAATCTTACCAATTTTTTAGGTTGGACATGATCATCCAACCTCACTAGGTTATAAGTATCACTAGGTTGCACAGTTGAGTTAAGCTCAACTACCAAATGGCAACTCAATTTTGCTCCAAAGTTAGGGGCATGTGCCTTCATATGTTTCTCTCTCTCTCCATATCCTTTTGATATATGATATTTAAATATTTATTTATAGTTTTCCTAATCCCAATTTTTAGATCCTTATAATTATAAATTACCAATAGGCAAGGTGGTTTACATCAACACACAGGTGTACTCCTAAACCTTACTCTTTCAATTTAAATATATTTCATGTAATTTCAAACCATACTATATGCACTTATTTTATATTGTATCATGCTCTTGGTTGTATTTCAATAAACATCAAATCACTCAAGTTGGGCACATACAAAAATAAGGTTGGCATACACACCCTGGTATGAATTCCTTTATTTTAAAATAGTAATTTCCTTACTAGATTAAAATATGGATAAATGTAGATGATATTTTGTGATTATAACAAATCATTATTTTCCACATGGAAAACTTAGACCTTAGTTGCTTTTCTTATTATTTACCTTTTTCACTTTCATAGTCTTGTACCTACTCAATATTTGTGCCCCTTAGCCTATATCTCTTAGTCTAAACAATATTATATTGATTACCTAGGTCTTATATCTTTCCTAAAATTAGTAAAGTGTACTTATCTTCCATATTTTAAAGTTATTAATCTATACCTACTCTCTTGTTACCTAGACACTAACATGTAGGTCAGTTAGTAGCATCAACAAACTGTCTTATCCCAATG
This sequence comes from Torreya grandis, assembly GCA_037957365.1. Taxonomy (NCBI): domain Eukaryota; kingdom Viridiplantae; phylum Streptophyta; class Pinopsida; order Cupressales; family Taxaceae; genus Torreya; species Torreya grandis. The sequence continues at coordinate 1,480,529 of JARHVA010003648.1, forward strand.
CAAGTGTCTAGTTCCCTAAAGTCATCTTATTTTCAAATGAAAAGTCTCCTAATTATCAACCCAAGTTATTTAATGTATTTTTTTACTCTAAATGGATTTTATATAAGTACAATATCAACCCTAATTCATTCCTCACCTGTAAATACATAGAAAAAATACCAAAGAACATTCAAAGATCACTCAATTGAATAAAGCTTCCCCATTATTTCTATTTCCATACCAATCATATGAACTACACATATATAAATATGAATCAATAAATGAGTAGCCCAAGACCCTAATTTTCCAAGTTACAAGCTAGTTCACTATTGTACTTGCTGTGCACACATTACATAATTCACACATAAGCCAACACGTAGGGGAGAAATATATTAGTTTTAGGACCTATTCAGAGTATTTGTTATGTAGGAATCATCCTTTAATAGAGGGGTCATTGGGGTTATCTCAACACCATGTGCATACTAACCCATTTTTCTCGAAAGTCATATTGAATATAGAAAGCTAGAGTTTTACCATTTCATAAGGAATAATTATTCATGACCCAGATATGAATGTACCAAAATGAAGGTGAAGCAAAACCTATAAGCATTTAGGTGGTCACATCTTATTTCAGTAGATATTTCACACAAGCCACTAGAGTTGAACCTAGATAATAACATTAGCATAGCCTTCCCAAACTGACATTACTATTTAGAGAGCTAGAGGCATCAGAGCTAGAATTTAATGACTATTCCATCATTTTATTCATGCTTGATTTCAGCCTATTCCATATCTAGAAATAAATTAACATTATAACATGTTAAGTAAATCACTTCTTTGTCATTTATATATCTAATATATTTACACTTTCAATATTTAGACTATCTAAGAATAATAAATTCAATGCATGTTTATATCTAAGTTTAACATCTAATTGGCCTACTATAGATCTGATTATCACCTTTGTGCCACTTCATTTCTATATACCCATTTAATACAATCTAGATAACACCAATCTATATTCCATTTTATGTTTAAACACAAATAAACAAGGAGCATGTTCAAATGTTCTATAGTCAAAATGAGGTATAAAATAAGAAGTATGGTCAAGTAATCCTTGTGATAATATGAATAAGTGAAATATAAGTAACTAACATAAGCATATCATATTTTTTCCTTCATACATGTGTTAAAAAAATGTCATGTTAACATAACATATCTAGTGCACTATGTAATATGTAAGCATGAGTATGGAAATATAAGTTTTAGTATATAATATCAACATGATAATGCAAATTGATCATTAAATAATGTAACCTATATCAATCATGATTAATGAAGTAGATTCCCCAACATAGTGTGACATGTGGGTAGAATAAAAGGTCCAACATCTATATGCTCATGTATCAAATATATGCATGTATCACACTCTAAAAACAATTTAACATATGTGTGTATAAAAAGGAAATTATATGTTATCTATTAACATAAAGTAAACAACATATATGAAAAAGGTATTAATTATGTCTATACTAAATTTTTTTTTGTATTTTTTAAGGTGTAGTATTTACTTAAATCCATGATGCTCATTAGGATCCTGAGGGGATTCTCATCAAGTGTAGCCATGTGGTACATGCCTTTTCCCAATTTTTATGTAAATATGAATGGGTATAACTAATTTGATTTGAATTTAATTTTCTTGCATTTATCTACATTAGTATTTTTTTAATTTTATTTTTAATAATATATCATCAACATCAAACTCACCTGGCCAAACTTTTTTATTGTATTCTCACTTGAATCAATCTTGATAAACCTATAGATGCTCAATATATTATTTGTTTTGAATCTAATTATTATGATTGATGTAATATCTTATCTCAATACTCATTATCTTGAATAATATCCTTGAGAGAAATAAGACATGATGGGATTTCAATCTCAATTAGAAGAACTACCTATGTACCATAAATCAAAGCCTACTATCTAGCTCAATTAGGTGTACAAAAACGTGTGCATTATTCACATAAAGTGTGCACCATATGATAATGTCAATTTATATCATATATTTTAAAAAATTTGATGAGTATTTTTATAATATCTTTGTTTGTCACTTCTTCTTGTCCATTATCGTATGCGTTGTAGGGTCTAGATAAAGTGTGTTTGATTTTATACGTATTGTAAAAATACATCACCATTTTATACTTAAATGATTACCATTATATATAATAATAGTTAAATCTAAACCAAACTCAAAGATGATATTGATCATCACAAAACTATATATGTCATCTTCAGTGGTAAACTCAAGTGGAATTATTTCTACCCATTTGGGGAAATATTATGTAGTTGTGATGAATTTGTGGCCCTCTATCAATACCATATTTATTTTTCCAATCAAATCATATCCATAAAGGGGAAATGGCCATTTTAAAATAATTAAATATAATTCATGAGATGTAGCATGATTCTAATTGATATGTTTATGGAATTATAATCATAATTTAGCATGCTTGACACATTCTCATTCTATTTTGGGCCAATAATAACCTTGTCATAATAATTTATGGGACACTATTTTCCCACTAAAGTTTCCCACACACTCTCTATCATGAATCTATATAAGTGTGGTTCTTGACTCCTCTTTTCTGAGACATCATCGTAATTATCCATCAAAACCTATTTTGAATAAGGCATCCCCAATAATAAAAAAATAAAGTTCCTATATAGTTTGTGTTTTTCATTTTCAGTAAAATGATCTCGTATAAAATCCTAAGATGAAAAATTATAAATATCAATGTGCCATTCTATTTTTTTTAACTTTGTGTAACTACAAGAGATTATAAATAATCCAGTTTGTCTAGTTTAATTTTATGCTACCACAACTACCACATTGTAAAATATCAAATTAGGCATTAAGGATGATGCACTAGTCATTACATCAACAAGATGATTATATTTTCATGGGATACTTTTAATAAAAAAATGTGTCAAATGTTTCCTTTAATTTGTCTACCAATAATTTAAATGGAATTAAATAGTCTTATTTAGTTTGATAATGATTTTTATCTTGATTAAAAACCAACTATGAGTCATGAAAAACTCGTATATTATATACATGCAATTTTTGTGTTATGTAACTTGATGACAAATTCTTGATATTCTATTATATTTTTGGTGCATGGAAGAGATAGTATATAATAAAATGGCATGTAATATCCTTCAAGGGTATGAAATATTATTCTTATACTCACATATATCATACATATAAATCTATTGAAAGATATATGCCACGTGTTATTTGATAAATGATATGTCTCTAACTCATCACATAAAACCTCGATCATAGGAAAAGGGTATGGTAGTGGAGTTATGACTAGCTGATTAGCTAAAACTTGGTCTTTTACTATTTTATGAGATATGAATTTAAGATCAGATTCTCTAATTTATGTTACCCATTTATCTATTTGATAGGCTAAATGGGTTTCATTGATGAGAAAATTTAAGGGGTATTTCTTGACTTTAACATGGATATTATTATTAAGAATTACATTCATAATTTCTATGTAGAAAATAATAATATAATACATAGGTTTTATATTGAAATATACTTATATTCATAACCAAAAAATTTATTATTGAGAATTAAATCAATCACTCTCAGTGATTATTATCATATTATTCTAATAAAGCCCCTATAGCCTCATGATTGCTAATATATAAAGAAATAATAGTCAATCTAGTATTAGAGGCATGAACATTGGTGGATTCAATAAATATTATTTAATTATATCAAAATCTTCTAAAAAAACTTTATCCCAAAAAAAATTGTATCCCTTTTTATTAGATGCATGAAAAGCATCATTTTGTCTTCTAGTTGAGCAATAAAACATCCAATTTCATAGATATGTTCTTGTAAACATCAAAAATATTGTAAGTTATCTATTGGTGGCATCTCAATGATAAATTTTATCTTTTTTAAATAAACCTTAATACCACACTAAGAAATAATTTGACCCAAAAAATTTCAAGAAGTTACCCTGAAAAGACACTTTTTTGGATTTAACCACACATTGTACTATCTTAAACATTCAAATATCTATCTAAGATCTAAAATGTGATGTTTTTAGTGCTTATATTTTGTTAATAATTCATAAACATATTCTTAAATAGTATTATGAGTGATGTTAGGGAAAATGTGTGTCATTTCCATTTGACATGTAATTCCTTCATATTTTAATCCAAAAGGCATGACATGATAATATAAGGTTAATGTGGTGAATGTTGTCTTTTCTTGATTTTATAGATTAATTTTGATTTTATTATATCCAATAAAGCCATCCATTAATTAAAATTTCCCATTTCCAACTATAGAATCTATAATCATGTTGATATTAGGTAATGGAAAATCATCTTTAGGAAAATCTTTACTTAGATCATCATAATCTATGCAACATCAAATGTCACCATTAGGATTTGTGGCATGCACTCTATTGGAATCCTAATATGAGTGTGCAATTTCTCTAATGAATCCCACATCTAAGAGTATTTGAATCTCATATTTTACAAGTAGGTCTAACTTGGGATGCATCTTATGAATCTTTTGTTTGACTAATTTTTCATCTAAATATAATAGTATACTATGAATTTCCATAGATGGATCAATGTTAGGCATGCTAGAATAATCCCCAACAAATAATAATAGATAATCATGTAGAACTTGATGATAAGCTTAACCTTAATCATCCTACATAATTATGATTAGTAATGATGGTTAATGATATTGATTTATTCCATAATTATATTATAGTATTTCATCATTAATCAAAGGAGAACTATCTATGATATGTAGCATAGTAGGAATTATGTTATACATGTCATGTTGGATATTGGTATCATAATTCTCACTAAAGTAAGCATGAGTAGAGGTGGACTGCGGAGACCTATTATTATGATAGAATAAAGGGAGATCCTCATATTACCCCAAGTAATTTTCAATGAATCATTATGTGATAACCCATCCAATATATTTTTTTTTGGTAAAACATTTTCATCAATCAAATTAGGGTTTAAAAATTTTAGATAAAAATTAGTATTAAGTGCATGCGTGCATTCTAAGTTTGCTTTTATGAAATATGGGTGACTGATTGCCTTGTTTATTAATGGTGTATGTTTCTAAAAAACTCAAGCCTTGTCAATTTTTATTATTTGATATGTAAATAGGCTAGGTTATACCTTGTTCATGTTTCCCCAATTCACATCTTTTATATCCATGCTTGAATAAATATGTAGATCCAAAATAAGAATTGAATGAGTATGGTATGTATGTATTATTTTTTTGAGTCATCACACAATGTTTGAAGTTATATTTGTCTATTGAGAATGTGTAAATAAAACTTTGATGGTTAAATTTTAAGAATGTGTGGAAAGTAGATGAAACTACATACATCTCATGTGTCCTAGGTCACCCCAAAATTATATTTTAATTTAATTTATTTGTAATAAATTTACATAATTAGGTAATTTATTGGGTCCTATAATAATATTCAATCTTGAAATATTTTATATGATAGATGATTCATGGGTAATAACTATGTGTTTTCTTTTTGATCCAAAAGCAAACACACAACTTTCACCTAAAAATCATCTCTCATCAATATTCAATGATATTTATACAAATACCTGACATGAACTATTTTAAAATACCTTAATGTTCATACTTGATGATTCAAGATCTTTTTCCTTAATTCCAAGTAAATAAAGGAAACAGATATTTCAAATGTTGAGTCTTGAACCATTGTCCACAAGTACCCATTTAACCATTTTATTGAAAACACATACTTGAATATATAAGGGTAAAAATGAAAAATAATATATTGGGGTGGTAAATCCTCCTTTTCAGAGATGTCATTATCTATCTATTTGATAGTGTAGATTAAGGAAACCACATATGTTGTCTCCTTAATGCTTGGTAATATGATCATACATAATGATTTTAAAATAGTATCTTTATACCCAGAAGACTTGTGTAACAAATCTCAAAGTTAAATCTTATTAGTAACATTATTGGATTAGTTTTTAATATTATATGCTGATGATAATTATTTCATGTACTCTAGTTAACACTTATTAGTGACATGTAGGAGTTCATTGTAAATATTATGATAATAAAAGGTATGAATAAATACATTCTCTTTATTTTTACCACTTTATTGACTCTATTTTATTACATCCTTGATTAGTTTAGAAATGTATGAAAAATAAAAAACTTTATTACCATAATATACTTTGAAATGAAATAACTTCTATATGTATCCATATTAAACATGATTTATTCCTACCTAAGTAATGAAAATATGATTTTAAGATTATAAAAATTTATAAATTAGAAAACCCTAGGGCAAGCTAGGATTTGTAAAAGAACATTCAGAGTTTGGGATAAAGAAAACATTATACACTTTTATAATGAACCTAGTTTTTGAAAAAAAATTAAATAGAGTGTTTTACCCACACTAAATATACAAAAAGACTAAATAGGCCTGAAATAATCATAATTGATCTTAATTAAGGATAAAATGAAATTTTGTGAATGTTAGCTTCCCTAATATTAAGTCTTTTTGAGAGGACCTTATAATGAAGTGTTCATCCCTTCAATTATTCATATATTTATAAATTTTGACTTGAATATTCCCACAAGTCATCTTTTCCTCATAATACCAACATAATAAAAATCAACCTTAAATTATTTCTCCTTTCACAAAAATATATTTCAAGTTAATTAAGGTAAAGGAAAATACAAATCAAAAGTATTTATTTATTAACTTTCATTGTTATATAAAATCAATCTATATGCAAATGATTGTGTTTTTGTTCATGAATATATTCATATGTATGTTAATTACAAATGAAAGGTGTAATTGGAATAACTATTAACCAACTTGGTAAAAAAAAACATTAGAATTCATGTAACAACCATCTCAAGTATTAATTCAAACTATTCATTCTAATTTAATCTTCAATTTATATCATAGTATAACATGAATAACCAAAGATCAACAACCTTATATAACAAGGAAACATAAAATTAAGTCAGCAATTACTCCCATATTTACTTAATACAAAGTAAATCATTAATTACCTCTTCATACCTTAACAAAATTTCACTTATTATCCAATTAGAGTGTTAAAAAAATAGCCATTATTGTTATAAAAATTAAATTAGTTAAATATAATGTCACCCCAAAAAAAAATTTACACTTCAAAACTTAGGGTTTATCTTTGCTTATTATGTATCTAATATTCCATTATAGCAATCATAAACTATTAAAAAAAATTAAGAGAATAATAATTTTATTCATTCATCCTTCATACACATCCTGATTAGATAGATTCTATTTAGGGAAATAGTATTTTTTGCCTCTAAGAATTATCTATTTTTGAGTTCCAAAAGAACTTGCCTCAAAATTAATCAAAACTATTCTACGAAGTTAAGAAATGTAAGTATGAATAAGAAATTAGTTAATGAATATCTTCATATACAATATGTTCTATTATCTTTTTAATGATTGTCCTTGAGCCCGTAGTATTAATTTTAGTCAAATATAAAAAATATTTATTGATTAATTCAAAGCTTCTCCTTTGATTATCATTCACACAAATCTATACATTATTTATTGGAAACTACATACACTTTAAATCAGAATATGGAGAGTCTCATCTACCTTAAATGGTGGAATTATCAAATTAATAGAATTAAATAAATAATAATTCAAACAAAAACCATGCATATTAATCCAATCATTTGGAAAACATTATTAAATTACACTATTACACTAGTTTCATTTGAGACAACATCAGTCTTATTGAAAAAAACTATATATATCAAGAGTAAAATATGAGTGGAATCCAAATAAATTTAATGATTAAAATTCATTATAATACAAGGATTGAAAAGATCCTAATAAAAAATGTAAGAGTAAAGATTATTTCTCTATATTACCTTACCTTCCAGAAACATTTTTAAAAATGGACTAGGATAGCTTATGCAACTACAAAATAACTTAATCATTACTATAAATTGACCTATTTTAACATGAAATAATCAAATGATACAAAAATAAAATTCAATTTTTCATGATAATCATGAATACCCTTAAAACTCACCCAGATATCACAATGACACAAAATCACTTTCAATTTTCAAGACTATTGAAACATTCATGATAGGCAAGCATATAAAAAATAATTCAAGTATATAAATTAACTATTAACATTAAAAATGTGTCACATAATTTAGATCTCCATTTAGTACATTATTATCTAGAACCAAGTTAATGAAATATAACTAAACACTTCAAGATTCCAAAATACTCACCTTTCATTGACAAATGTAATTGAAAATGTCATTTAGTAACATAAATACCATGCTTTGAGAAAATATAAGATACAAGGTTTTATTCCCAATCAAAACACTATTGAATAATAATATTATTTAATCAGTAGTAAAGATAATCAATAGAAGCACATCAGATGATAAATAGTAACAATTTCCTTTAAGAATTTTTTTCTTCAATCCTCAACTTAAACATAAAAACATCAATTACTTATTCAAATATCAACCTAATAATTACAATGCATATTCAAAGAGATAATGAAATTAATCATCACAATACGAATCCACATAAAGATAATCCAATTAATAAAAATAATGATTATGAATTCTAATAATTTTTAGTCCAATCAAGGGAGTATAATCATCAACAATCAATTGATAACAAATACCTTAAATTGAAATTGAATCATATAAAAATCAAATAATTTATAAAAAACTCAAAATGTTGCTTCAAATAGTCAACATTTGAATACCAATTGAATAAGGTAAGTGTCTCAATGTTGAATGAGATTAAACTAGTATCCATTATAATTACATTTCAAATTGACTGCTGAGCAACATTCAAAATGGATATGAATGAAAATATAATAGGATCATTAATTATCACATTATTCAAACACATTAATCATGTTTTAAATAAATAATAATATGATCCTTTTTCTAAGATTACCCATGTTTTAGATAGAATATTTGAAACATAATACAAGCCAATCGACTTGAACTTTTTGTTGCATTTCTTTACACCACTTTCAAACCTACATAACTGAGTTTAGATTAACAATGAATAAATAGAACCAAAAGCACCAAAACTATGAATATAATTATTAAAATTAAACAAGATAATGATTTATTTATTTTTGGAATATTGGTGTATTATTCCTAATTTAGTTAAAGGGTCTGAGTAGTAAAATCAATAAATAAATATGTAATTATTAAGCTACTAGTTTGTGAAAATTTAATGCATTTCAAACTTTTCTAAAAATAGTAATAAGGGGAAGAAAACAAGATTTAGTTGGAAATTGATTGATCTGACTAAGACAGAGGCTGAAATTCACTGTGCAGGATTGGGACACTATCACAAACTAAGATCTGAACTTCATTTTATGATTGGATAGGAGGACAAAAACTAGACAAGAGTGGCATTGGTGTTATAGTCCACCTCTATCATTTTTGTCTTGAGGATTTGAGTTTTATGGGTTTTATTCAATAGGTTTGTGTGACCCTATACATGAAGTTTCAGTAGTTAAAAGTATATAGAGCTCCCTATAGAGTAGATTATTTATTCAAGCCCTATCTTCCATTATGATTTGACCAATTTTGAGAAAGAGGGGGGGATTTAGTGTGTGTAATATTAACTAGATGTGGATCCACACCCCTTTTATGGGCACACTACCTACATACCAATACCATGAAGAGGGAGCAAGCCATATGTAGTTTTATAACTTGATGTGCTTTGTGAAATTATGTGTATGAAGATGAAGAATGCTAAAATGGATGTGCTTGAGGTGGATATGGACTAGTGTAAGGATTTTAATAAGCTTGTAATTGTGTTGGTTGGTTATATGTAGAGAATAGGGAAGATTGCTTGAGTATTCTTTCTTGTATTCTTGCTTTCTTAGTGATAATTATCAACCCTTTCTAAATGATCTTTAAATGGGATTTTATAGGGATATATTGGTCATGGGATGAATGTACTTATATTAGGCCAAAAATTAGAAGGATGGGGAACCTAAATAAATTAACTATTAGGGATAGAAATGGACTTAGAAAATAATACTAAAAATGGATATGAGTGGTACCAATGTTATAGTCCTTGTGTACCACTATTGTCCTGAGTAGATGGGACTTAGGGGATGGATTAGTCACAAAAAGAGGGGTTTGGCTCAGTTGAGATCAAGTATGAAAACTATAGATGATTGGGAATTAGTGAAAATATGCTTATGAGGGTCACAAGATCAAGCAAGAGGGACCTGAGGTTGGGTATCATTAGCCATGCTCAAGTTACCAATTTTTGCATTTTATATGACTGCATTTACCCCCACTTTATTCTAGTGATGTAGCAAAGCAAAATATTAGGATAAAGGAAAAATAGAAAATATACCTAAACTTACCTATAAAGGGTGAAGCTCATGAAGTTGTGTGATTCTAGGTGTGCATATAGAGAGCACACTATGAATTTCAAATCTAAAAGAAAAATAAATAGTAAATCAGTTCTTACTAGATACACTATATCTAATATAAGAATATACAAAGTTGGGTAAGAGAGAGAGGAAGAGGAAGGAATGAATACACCTCACTAGGTATGTAGACCAATAAAAAGCCTATTATGATGCTAAGTGATACTAATTAATGCTGAGTAATGTTGGATTAGGTTATACCAAGAGTAATATCATGAATGTAACTGAGTGCTCAATTCCTTGAGAGTGGCTCAAGAATGTAAAGGCTGGCACTTCAGATCCATCATCACCCACTAAGTTAAGCTAGGTGATCATGCATGTGTTGATCTATGTTTGGACTATGTATCTAATCCCTCTAAATAGGTGGCTTAAGAATACAAAGGCTAGCTAGTCCTTTATCTCTATCATTACCCACTAAGTGAAGCTAGGTGATCATGCATATGTTGATTGATGTTTGGACTATGTGTATAATCCCTTTGAATAGGTGGCTTAAGAATACAAAGGCTAACTAGTCTTTTGGATCCATCATTTCCCACTAATTGAAGCTAGGTGATCATGCATGTGTTGATTGATGTTTGGACTATGTGTTGATTCCCTCTAAATAAGTGGCTCACAAATACAAAGGAAAGTTATTCTTTTGGCTCCATTATTACCCTGTGAAGTGAAGATATGAACTAATATTGGTATGAGATGTGTGTCATATGAGATGGCTCTTAAAGCCCATCAATGTACTATGATTTGATAATATTGGCATGGATATCTAAATGTATGCTATAAACTAGGCCACTCTTGGCCACTCCAAAAGATGGATATTAGGCTTGTATAAAAGCCACTTTGAACTAGTGCACTAAGTTTGTATGAAAGCCACTCAGGAACTCAAAAACTCAAGAATGTGTAAGTTAGGCTTGTATGAAATCCATTCCAAAATGATGCCAACCATCTATAAATGGAATAAGGTACATAATTACTAAGAATGTTGAGGTAATACTGAACTTAGAAATAAAATAAATAAATGTGTTGCATGCATTTCCCCCAATCACTGGTATTTGAAACATGAATTCTAATCTAGAATTCATATCAATTGATATGTCTAAAACTAGAAGTGAGAGCCTTCATGCCAGACATGATGCCCCCTATATCTAGGTTTTTTGAGTGAAATTATACTAAAAACTATTAATTCTAAACTATTATGGCTATGTAAAACTATAGCTAAACCTATTTTTTTCCTACTTCTAAAAAGTCTTGTGTTTTGTTGTTTGGATAGGAGTGCTAAAAGTGGACACTAGTAACATTGGCATTGCAGTCTAAGTTGGGTACTATTATCCTAGGCCAAATCTAGTAATAATTTTTGGTGTGTTGAATATTGTATTTTTGACTATTAAGAGCTCTAATATCTAAGACAAAACCCTTATTTGTTGGTCCCTCTTTTGAGGGTAGGAATTAATACTTTGTGATGACTACCCTCAGAAGAAATAGCCATGCAGTGTGTTATGCTACAAATATACATGATATAAAAATAATAATTGATAAGATATCTCAAGATATAATATGATTTGTATTGGGAGGTTGTTAGATCAATAGGGGCATGCCTATATGGATATAACAATGTAATAACATGTGCAATGTACAAAATTAGAAATAAAAGTCTAGTTATTTTTTAGCTGTTGGTTAGAGGGAGGGAGCATGATGTCCATCAGAGCATCCAAAAAATAAAGACAAATGCATGATGTGGATCATGGCATTGTAAACAATGATAAGTAAAGAAGCAACAAGCACACAGGGCAAGAAGCAAGAATCTTACAAGGTTGACCAATGGGCCACACACATAAGGGACATGGGCACATGTCACTCAAACTGGAAATCAAACATACAAGGCATGTTAAAATTCCTCATACACATACAATTAGAATAAAAAAGGGTTGACACAAAGGCCAAAATAATATAGAAGAGTATAGACAAGGGACATTGACAAATGTCCAAAGGCACATACATGAATAGAAGCAAATGACATTGGAAAATGTTATAAAGCACATATAGGAGATAAAATAGGAATTGAGAAATGCAAAGAATCTAGATATACTAAGGAAGAAAGGAAAGCATGTAATAACTAGAAATATAATCACATCTAACTAATCAAAGCAAGAGGGAAAGTATACAAGATATATTAGTACAAGACTAGGTATATGCTAAGAAATACACAAGTGTTATATACTAGTGAGATGTCGATATAGTAATATGTGTAAGCTAGTAAATAATGTACATTAACATGATAACTAGATTGTGTGGTTTAGGAATGGCATAACCTGGATGGTGTAGTCATGTAGAAGATGACCTCACTAGGTATGTATTTCTATGTATGTCTCAAATGTATAAGTAGCATGCCCCCTCAATGGGTAGAGTGAAGCAATCAAATATCTGGATGTCACTGCACACACTCAAAAAAGATCAAGCGAAGCATGGTAATGTGGATAAATTGACAAATAATAACATAGAACAACAAATGTAGGTCTATCATAGTAGTACAAGTGTAAAGCATGGATGATACATACAATTGAAATATTTTTGGTGTTTTGACATTTTTGAATGTTTTTGTGCTTTGAAATTTTGTATTATTTTTATATTTTTGATGCTCATATGAGATGGCTCTTAAAGCCCATCAATGTACTATGATTTGATAATATTGGCGTGGATATCTAAATGTATGCTATAAACTAGGCCACTCTTGGCCAAGATGGATATTAGGCTTGTATAAAAGCCACTTTGAACTAGTGCACTAAGTTTGTATGAAAGCCACTCAGGAACTCAAAAACTCAAGAATGTGTAAGTTAGGCTTGTATGAAATCCATTCCAAAATGATGCCAACCATCTATAAATGGAATAAGGTACACAATTACTAAGAATGCTAAGGTAATACTGAACTTAGAAATAAAATAAATAAATGTGTTTCATGCATTTCCCCCAATCAATGGTATTTGAAACATGAATTCTAATCTAGAATTCATATCAATTACTATGTCTAAAACTAGAAGTGAGAGCCTTCATGCCAGACATGATGCCCCCTATATCTAGGTTTTTTGAGTGAAAGTATAATAAAAACTATTAATTCTAAACTATCATGGCTGTGTAAAACTATAGCTAAACCTATTTTTTTCCTACTTCTAAAAATTCTTGTGTTTTGTTGTTTGGATAGGAGTGCTAAAAGTGGACACTAGTAACATTGGCATTGCAGTCTAGGTTGGGTACTATTATCCTAGGCCAAATCTAGTAATTATTTTTGGTGTGTTGAATATTGTATTTTTGACTATTAAGAGCTCTAATATCTAAGACAAAACCCTTATTTGTTGGTCCCTCTTTTGAGGGTAGGAATTAATACTTTGTAATGACTACCCTCAGAAGAAATAGCCATGCAGTGTGTTATGCTACAAATATACATGATATAAAAATAATAATTGACAAGATATCTCAAGATATAATATGATTTGTATTGAGAGGTTGTTAGATCAATAGGGGCATGCCTATATGGATATAACAATGTAATAACATGTGCAATGTACAAAATTAGAAATAAAAGTCTAGTTATTTTTTAGCTGTTGGTTAGAGGGATGGAGCATGATGTCCATCAGGGCATCCAAAAAATAAAGACAAATGCATGATGTGGATCATGGCATTGTAAACAATGAGAAGTAAACAAGTAACAAGCACACAGGGCAAGAAGCAAGAATCTTACAAGGTTGACCAATGGGCCAGACACACAAGGGACATGGGCACATGTCACTCAAACTGGAAATCAAACATACAAGGCATGTTAAAATTCCTCATACACATACAATTAAAATAAAAAAGGGTTGACACGAAGGCCAAAATAATATAGAAGAGTATAGACAAGGGACATTGACAAATGTCCAAAGGTACATACATGAATAGAAGCAAATGACATTGGAAAATGTTATAAAGCACATATAGGAGATAAAATAGGAACCGAGAAATGCAAAGAATCTAGCTATACTAAGGAAGAAAGGAAAGCATGTAATAACTAGAAATATAATCACATCTAACTAATCAAAGAAAGAGGGAAAGTATACAAGATATATTAGTACAAGACTAGGTATATGCTAAGAAATACACAAGTGTTATATACTAGTGAGATGTCGATATAGTAATATGTGTAAGCTAGTAAATAATGTACATTAACATGATAACTAGAGTGTGTGGTTTAGGAATGGCATAACCTGGATGGTGTAGTCATGTAGAAGATGACCTCACTAGGTATGTATTTCTATGTATGTCTCAAATGTATAAGTAGCATGCCCCCTCAATGGGTAGAGTGAAGAAATCAAATATCTAGATGTCAGTGCACACACTCAAAAAAGATCAAGCGAAGCATGGTAATGTAGATAAATTGACAAATAATAGCATAGAACAACAAATGTAGGTCTATCATAGTAGTACAAGTGTAAAGCATGGATGATACATACAATTGAAATATTTTTGGTGTTTTGACATATTTGAATGTTTTTGTGCTTTGAAATTTTGTATTATTTTTATAGTTTTGATATATTTGACCTATTTGCAATCAACTAATATAAAATATGTACAAGTAAGCTGGGAAAGGATGATATTAACTAATGAGTCTCATGAGGGATTCCCTATCATGGTATCTTGTATTAAGTAGAAGAATCATGCATGATTATGAAGCATAATGGAAACGCTAAGATTTTGGCTATGAATGTTGTATATAATATAAATGCTCTAAAATATCTAAAGTAAAAACTAATTATGGGGTCCCCCTATAACTCTGAGAATTGGATGCAATTATAGGGCTCTTAGGGACCAATCTAGTACTAGGATAAGTTCTTTGAACATGTACTCTATGAGTAGATGCATGAGATACAAATTATAATACCCTAGGTGTGAATATTATAGCTATAAGTTTTATATAATCCTAACATTATGGAGGTGTATGAACTCTTTGTGATGGTGATGGATGCCTCAACTATGTCTAAGTCAGAACCGAAGGAGGAACTATAACTAGTGGAAAAACTAAAACTAGTGACTACAAAGTAAAAGATGGCTCTAAAGTGGGGAGTGGTAACTCATATGGAACTCCAAAAACTATAAAAACCTGATTATCATGAATTAATTTCATGCATCTATGAATTTTAGAAGCTACTACTCAAATTTTTTGAATCTATGGTTGACCAAGTATCATATCAAGAACTCCTACACTGGGAACTATGTGAATGGTGTGGCCATGTGTGTTAGACCAAACTATAGAGGAATGAAAATCTCACCCAATAAAATCTATAATTTCCTATTAAATTTATTGATAACTATGTCCATTAGGGTAATATCCTACTTTGAATATCCCAAATTCTATAATAGTATCATAGTGCACATGTTCACTCTCGATCTCTTGTTTATGAGAACACTATGAATAGGATGATTATGAATGTAAGATCTAATAAGAGTTCATGATAATATAAATCATCCTCAACTATCTCCTACTCTAAGAAGGAGATGGAAGGTCTAGCTAGAACTCTATAATTGTATATACCAATCATGTTTCTCAAAGGATGTGTCTCAACTGAAGGTTCCCTATATATATCTAGTAGGGGATGTGCATGATATACATGGTTAACCCCTAATGTGTCCCCTACCTCTTATTTATAATGTTGTGGTAAGGGATCTATGAATATTTTCAAAGCTTTATCCTATGTTTGCTTTGCCTGAGGAGGCTCAACTAAAGTGCCAAGGTTAATATGATTGCCATTTATAAAATCCTATGTCTTCTATCTCAAACTGATGCAACTATTTTTTTATGGCTTGGTGCTCTATGAAACTCACAACATGCATGTTGATCATATCCCTATGAAAGAGGATTTTTTGGTTCAACTTCTTGAAAAGGAGGGAGAGATACGATGTTACATTCCAATAGCTAAAATAAAATTTTGGCTAGAGAAATTGGTAGATTGGTGAAGGTTCATTAAAGAGGTACTAATAAAACAACTCATTGAGGGGGCTCAGAAGCTACATTAACTATTGGTTAATTTTGAATCTTCTTATTATTGACCTTGACTTTGTATGGGAATTTTTTATTACTCTTGTTTGTTGTGTCAGATATACTTATGTACTTGAGTTTTTCCATTGAAATTAGTTTGACTTCTCATTCCTTTAATGTGTGACACAATTCAATGAAGGAAGAGAATCTTTTGAACATGATTGATTCATGTAAAGATGGTATATGAATATATTTGAAGAGATTTTTTAACTCTTGATCGACCATGAGACTAGTCATCTTAGCCAAAATTATCTTATATCAGAGAACATAATATGTGAGATGCTCATTTGACCTTTGTTTTTATTGTGAAAATTGGGCATATGAAACCTTATCATCAATGTTAATGCTAAAATGAGCTAATAACATGTTGGATAAAGGGTTAAAAGCATTGACTGATTGATTAAGTAGATTTTAGAACCATTGTAAAGCATAATCCTTTAGGCTTAATGAAAATAGCTTGGTAAGTAGCTAGTCATTTGGTCCATAGTCCAAACATGCTACATGAAAGGTTCTCAAATGTGTCTTTATATCACCCTTGCCATCATATAGAGTTGGTTTGAGTTGTACAAAACCTTATGATACAAGTGTAGAAGCAATGTGAAATGCCAATGGTATATGTAATAGATCAAAATAATTTAAAGCCTATGTAGGTCTAGAGGCACTTTTCTCAAGATGTAGCGGCTTGGCTTGAAGATATTTTATCTGTTACATAAGGGCTACCATATCAGGAGACAAAGATGTACTAGCTATATTTAGTGGCATAGAGGTAGGTTGGGATGTTATATGGGGTTGTTATGACATAGTTTCCCCTATAATATCATTTTTAACTAGTTTTTATGTGGTTTGGTAATATTAACCATTGTTCACTCTTTATTGTTCTTCTTGTAGTATTTAAGCATGTCATCTTGCATGTCAAGGTGTTTAGTTAGGATTTATTAAAGTTCTCTTTTATCATTTTCATCAAAACTAGTATATTAGGCCATTGTTAAAGTAGGGAAACAATTCGAGATTTGATTGAAGTTATTGCAATAATTTGTAATAGACAAAGTGCTAGAAATTAAAGTAGTGAATATAGGAAATGTAAAGTCCTAAAAATAGTTAACTGGAAATTGCATAAAAAAGATACAAATTTCACACACATGTAAGGTGATACCTCAATAAGCAAATAGGAACTAGTAAATGCAACTAGGGTTTGAAGGATAATTATTTGAACAATTTACTCTAAAATTTGAAATTAAAAGTGAATTTATAAATTATGTATGCAAGTAAAAAATCAAAAATTTATTGGAAAATTAGTGATTTAAAGAGACCTAGTAGATGCCACTTAGGGTTTTTAATTTTTTTTTTAATTACTATTGAATTTTGAAATTAAAATATTTTTGTTTGATTTAAATATAATAGTAAAAATTCATAAAATGATTGGAAAATTACTAGAAAAATACTGGGACCTAGTATGGGCAACTAGGATTTAAAAGAAATTTTATTTTAAAATTACTAAGAAATTTTAAAATTTAATACTAATTTTTTATTTTATTATGCTAAAAAATAAAAAAAATATAGGAAAAAATAGTAGTAAATTTATCCTAGGGTTTCTAAGGTTTTTATGCATAAATGAAGTAGAATTCACGAAATGATTTAACAATTTTGGGAATATTTGTGTATTATTCCTAATTTAGTTAAATGGTTTGAGTAGTAAAATTAGTAAATAAATATGTAATTATTAAGCTATTGATTTTTTAATTTTGATTTCAATTCAAAATTTTCTAAAAATAGTAATAAGGGGAAGAAAACAAGACTTAGATGGAAACTAATTGATCTAACTGAGATAAAGGATGTAATTCACTATGTATGACTAGGAAATTATCACAAAATAAGATTTGAAATTTGTTTTATATTTGGATATGACCACTAAAATTTGAGAGGAGTGGCATTGGTGCTATATTCCACCTCTACCACTATTATCTTGAGGATCTGAACTTTCTAGGTTTTGTTCACAAAGTCTATGTGACCCTGTTCATGAAGTTTTGATAGTTGGAAGTCTGTAGAGCTCTATGTAGAGTAGATTATTTCTTAAAACCCTATATTCCATTATGATTTGACCAATTTTGAGGAATAAGGTGGGTTAGTGTGTGTAATATTCACTGGACATAGATTCACACCCCTTGCGTGGGTACATTGCCTACATACCAATACTCTAAAGAGAGATAAAGCCATATGTAGTTCTCCCACTTGATGTGATTTGTGAAATTGTGTGTGTGAAGATGAAAAATGACAAAATAGATGTGCTTGAGGTGGCTAGGGGCTGGTGTAATAATTTTAATAAGCTTGAAAGTGTGTTGGCTAGTTGTATGTAGAGAATAGGGAAGATTGCTTGAGTAGTCTTACTTATATTCTTTATTTCTTAGTGATAATTTCCAACCATTTCCAAATTATCTTTGAATGGAATTTTATAGGTATTTATTGGTCCTAAGTTGAATGTACTCTCATTAGGATAACAAGGATAAGGATGGGGAACCAAATAAATTAACCATTAGGACTAGACGTGGACTTGGACAATAGCACTGAAAGTAGATAGGAGTGGAAATGATGCTATAGTCCTAGTGTGGCACTATTTCCCTGAGTAGATAAGACTTGGGGGAATGGATTAGTCATGGAAAGAGGGGTTTAGCTTAGCTGAGATCAATTCTGGAAGACTATGGATGATTAGGAATAAGTGAAAAGATGCCTATGAGGGACCTAAGGGTTGGGTGTCATTATCCATACTCAAGCTACTAATTTTTGAATTTTATATGACTATAGATAAATACAAAAAAATCCATGCCTCAACTCATATGATACCATAACCCTTCACAATCATTTAATCTTGCATAGTCAAGATGAAATCATGTAATAGCCATGGATTACCATTAATTACAATGTATACATCCTATACTACTAAAATACTTTGTAATAAAAAAATACTCACAAATTTGAGAATAAAATATATAACCATTTTATAGAGGTTTTACAAAAAATAATGCAAAGAAGAATAATATATTCAAAAACATCTAAACATAAATGAAAATCTTGACTCAAAGAGTCATTCCATCACTTATTTAAATCCCTTTAGGATTATCAAATCATGGTCAGGTGTAAATCTAAGTCTATGTAAAGTCCAAAACACATACAACTAGTTTAATGATCCTTCCATATGTGGCCATAGCCATCCTCAAACATCATCTTGGTGGAGAAGTCTATCTCATAAGGTAGTGGATTTTAATTTTATAGTTTTCAAAATCTTATTAACCCAACAAGCAAACCAACATAAAACAATAAACTAAAAACACACTCTCAGTGTTAGTTCCATAATGCTAAGTAACATTCCCTCTAAAACTAGTTAGTGTTCATTAAATAAATAAAGGTTCTATTGAAAGTGATAAACCCCAATAAATTAAAAATGTAAAAAACATTCTTAACATAACTCAATGTCACAACTCAAAAATATTTCAAAAATGTGTAACTATAAAACAATGAAAAAATAATTTCTCATTCACATTTCCCACTCTATTTATACACAAACAAATAACATTGAAAACACCACTTATTTTTTGAGAAGTAAAGTCTACTTTACCTCAATTTTCCATGATAAATTTTCATATATTTTCCAATTAAAACTAAAATGTATTCCCCCTAAACCAAACCCATATCTTGTGTAAAAATAGGTTCTTAAGACCTCATCATAGTATATAAATTCCCACCAGAATAACTTGGATCATGGTGAAACATAATGGAGGTATCAAATCCTTGTTCCCTAACATCCCCATTTCTTTTAGTGATAAATTGTAGAGTTTCAATTACCTTCTTAACCATAACTTTCCAAGTCGAGCCATAAAATCTATAAGGATTAGGTAATTGTGGATAAGCTTCCATAAGTTTCATGGTGGTATTTAGGGTTTTTTCCTAGATCACCAAGCTCACACAATTTTTTTTTAATAAAAAAAATTCATTAACAAAAAATCATTGAGCCAAACAAAAAACTAATTCAACCACACAATTCTATGCATCACGATGGTTAAAGTTCAATGCCATAGAGTGAAAATCAAATATCAAATATTAACCAAATGATGTTATTTAATATTCTAAGGTCCAAGTGACCATGTTAAAAATAAATAACAATATAAATAAATAATTTTCCCATTATGGATTCAAAATTCAATAACCTTAAAATGAAATATCCATAGCAAGGTAATCAAGGTAACAAAGACCTCCAAGATAACCAACATAAAGACACAAATTATTTTACAAGTCAACACAAAATAATTAACAATATTGAAGACAATACTAATGAATAAGGACCATCATAATACAAGATGTAAGACATCAAGAAACCAAGATAAAATAAGAATAATCATTTCTTACCATAGATGAAATTGATCCCAAATATGACTATGTATCGTGTAAGTGACACTAGTGAAAAATAGGTCCTAAAGGACATCAAACCCAAATATAAAGTTGAATAAATCAAATATTAATAATAAAGGAAACAATATTAAGATAGAAATATGATGATAAAAATATAATAGTCAAATGACTTAAAAGATCAAGACGTATGAAAACAACATCTATATCATACTAAAAAGTATTCATAGTCAACAAATGATAGTGTACAAACCATATATATTTATTTTGGAAACTCGTGTCTTAGTTCTCATTATCAAAATATGATTTTCTACTAGTACAACTTTGCAAATTAGACTCCATCAACCAAGCATATCTCATGGTAAATCTTATGTTCATAAAAGAAGACATCAATAATATCTATCTAATACATAAACAATGATTATGATTGAATAATAAATTAAAATATGTAACCTTATAACATAGACATTTTTAGAATAAAGATAGAATAAAATTGAAATAAATGCATCCAATCAAGTCCATAATATGATATGTAATCAAAACAAGATATGGAAATTAATGAAAATGTCCATGTCAATAATAATCCATCATTTTTAAGTTGTTTTAGACTAGGTCATGACACCTTTTTGAAATTTAAGGGTTGGGGACAAAGCCTAATACACTATGGAATAATTTATTCTAAATCATTCTAATTAAATAATTCATATTTAAAATATTATATTAAATACATTGAATTTAAAAATATGATAAATATATAAATATACACTTACAAAAAGTATTATGAAAGTGACAATGCAAAGGAAAAATTATTCTTATCTTATGAAATAATGCAAAAGTAGATTTGATAGGCACTGATGTGGAATAATATAGTTTAATGATTCTCCTAAACTCATTAAATTCTTGAAATTAATTTTTTTTAGCTTGGACACTAGAATTACATTGAAAATATTAAAATTTATGGTTATGTCCTAATTTCGATGATTTTTTAAGCTAAAAATAGAGATCCTTTTCTAGAATAGTCAGTTTCATCTATTAGGGTTCACTTTTGACTTTTCAAGTATAAACTCAATGTTAGAATTTTGTAATTACATTAGGTAAAATTCTATTTACATTTTTTAGGTTATCTATGTAGAGTTAAATAAACTTATAGGGTTTTTAGTAACCGTATTGTTAATATGGAAAGATTGTATTCGATAGATGATATTATATTGTTAGGAATAACAATATAATGTCACATATGGATTGGAGATTATTTGGGAGAGGTTTTGTAGGGATATCAAAATCCCCATTTATATCAAATATGTGTGTGTGTGTGTGTGTGTGTGTGTGTGTGTGTGTGTGTATATATGTATGTATATATATATATATATATATATATATATATGTATGTATGTATGTATGTATATATATGTATATATATATACATAAATATACATATATATATGTATATATATATATACATACATATATATATATATATATATATATACATATACATACATATATACATACATACATATATATACATACATACATACATACATACATACATACATACATACATATATATATATATATATATATATATATATATGTATGTATATGTATATGTATATATATGTATGTATATATATGTATATATATATATATAATTGTGTTTGAAGGAGAAATACAATAGAATAATATATTGTGTTTAAATTATTTTGTTGTAATCTAGTTTATCTCTTTTACATTTATTAAATATGTCTATAAGCTCTCCAAATTACTATTATTGATATCAGAGTAGGAAATTTTATTTGAGAATGGTTTGTTAGTTTGTGTAGGGGAAGCTATGTTCTATTGCCACATATAATGGAAAGAACAAATTGAGATAATTTATGTTATTTGTTATTTTTACTATGACGTCACTATCTTCCTAGATTATAGCCCACAAGGTTGGCATAGGATATTAGATCCCCATTTATATCAAAGATATATATATATATATATATGTATATGTATGTATGTATGTATGTATGTATATATATGTATATATATACATATACATATACATACATATATACGTGTGTGTGTGTATATATACATATACATATACATATACATATATATATATACATATACATATACATATACATATACATATACATACATACATATATATATATATATATATATATATATAATTGTGTTTGAAGGAGAAATACAATAGAATAATATATTGTCTGTTTAAATTATTTTGTTGTAATCTAGTTTATCTCTTTTACATGTATTAAATATGTCTATAAGCTCTCCAAACTACTATTATTGGTATCAGAGTAGGAAATTTTATTTGAGAATGGTTTGTTAGTTTGTGTAGGGGAAGTTCTGTTCTATTGCCACATCTAATGGAAAGAACAAATTGAGATAATTTATTTTAGTTGTTATTTTTACTATGACATCACTATCTTCCTAGATTGTAGCCCACAAGGTTGGCATAGGATATCTCATGTACAATCTCCATGTCACGTTTGATGTTCCATATACTAGCACCCTAATTGAATTATGATACCTAAATCTATACAATTTTCTCTTGTAAAATTTGTCATTGTACAACCTACCTAGATGTACCTGACCTATCATTATTGTCATTCAAAATGCATAAAGACTATTATTCTAATAATATTTTAAATCTATCTACCACTAAAATTATCCCATTAAATTTTGGATTATGCATTAGCTATTTTTCATTTATGTTGATAATTTTAAAATATTCTTCACATAATTTCAAAGCCACACATGTATTACATAGTTCCTGATCAGGTTTAAATGTCTTTCATCAACTTGTACATGACACCCAGTGTCATTCTATGTAGCCCACTTCACTTGGTGTTAGACCATGGCATCCTATTTGGAATTAAAGTTTTAGATCTAATATATTATGCCAATCCCATGGTTTTGACATATGACTCAAATCAAAACTCAAATACCAGCTAGTAGTTTGGACAAATTCATGGCTTTAAGTTTAAGTACAGTCAAAATATACTTTATTTTTTAATTTAAGATGTGTATTTTAGTTTCAAATAGTCTATATGAGTGTATGATAGTTATAGTATTTTTTGATAATCTTTTTCATTAATTTATTATTTGTCATAGGGTCAGTATTATTAATTCATGATAGGATCCAATAGTGTCATTTAGTTGTTTAGTCATTAGTTTATTTATAGTATTGTCTAAATTGACCATTGATATGTATAGTGTCTTGGTATTTTTAAGATGAGTCTATTTTAGTTTTTTTTTAAATATTATCCTATTTATTAGTTAAATATTGATTCCAAATATTAGTTTTATTATTAAGACAAGTCCAAGATGTTTATTTAATATATTAAAAGAGTCAAGTCAAAAAATTCAAAGTGTCTATATGTCAAAAAAGTTAAAGTAGTTTAGGATTAGGTGTCATTTAAAATAATTATCTAAAATTGTACAAAAAAATGCCTCACAGATGTATTATCACTTGTATGTGATGTTTGAATTATGGGGGGAGGTTCTAATTTATATGGAATCAACCAATAGAGAACTTGTCAAAACCATTAAAGCACATGCTGACTTGATCAGCTAAATAAGTATCTTCACTTGTTGGAGGTTAGAGGAATTGGAGTATGGAGGCCATTCAAGCCTCTCATTATCCGCTAGCAATAAGGACCCTTTTGCTTTAGTGGCCTATGTTTTCCAGTTGTGTGGTTTTTTGTTTTTTTATCTTTTTTAATGTGGTGTGAAATAAGAATAGATTAGTATTCTTGTTCACTTGTGTGTATTTCCATGTCACGCCTTTTGTATAAACATTTTATAATGTTGAAAAAATATGTATTGTAGTAATCATGATGTGAAAGTTTTTGGTAAACTAGAAAAAATCAATTGTGAAGGTTTTTGGTAAACCATGAAAATGAATTATGAAAGTTTTTTGGTAGACCTATAAAACCAATTGTAAAAGGTTATTGGTACACATGTAAAACCAATTAGGTATGGTTTTTTTATATACAATCAAAACTATCAGAGGAAAAGTGTGGAGGATGAGCACAAGCATATATCTTTATTCATGCCTAGATGGTGGTTGCATCCATCCATGAAAGCCACTTGTAAGAATATAATTGATCATGAGCACACAGAGGTGGCAATCTCAAATCATAGAATGGGATGTATTATTCCATGTAAAAACTAAGTGTGTGGAATTTTAGAGTTTAGTATTTACATTAGGTAAAGTATTATTTACATTTGTTAGGTTATTTATCAAGAGGTAAATAATACTTATAGGTTTGATAGTAACTGTATGGTTTATATAGTAAGATTGTATTAGATAGTTGATATTATATTTTAGGAATAACAATTTAATGTCACATATGGTTTGGAAATTATATGGGAGAGATATTGTAGGGATCTCAAAATCTCGAGTTATAGGAAATATCCTCCCATATATATGTAATGGTGTTCAAAGGATAAACATAATAAAATAATATAGTGTGTGTTTAAATTATTTGTTTGTAATATATTTTGTCTCTTTTACAGGTATTTAATTTATGTACAATCTCTCAAAATTAATAATAATCAAATCATGTGCATAGGTTCCAAGAATTAGGTTCTTACTTAAAACTATATGTCCTATGATTAGGGCTTATAAGCTCATAAAATAGGGGTTAGTGGTCTCAAGTGAAGTCAAACTACCCTAAAATACCCCTCTATTAGTGAGTGTTGCCTATATAGCCATATACTTTGAATAGGGCCTCATAATGATGTAGTTATCCCCTTTTTATGGGTTTGTGTGTAAATAATTATGTAATATATTATATGTGAGTGCATTTAGTGATCTAGCTTGTAAATTGAATAATAATAATCATGGGATTTTATTTAAATAATTTATACCTATAATAATACTAATCTTATGATTGATTTGGAAATAGAGAAGAAAAGGGTAGTATAACTCAGTTGTTCAAATGATTTTAATTAGTGTAGTGTGATCTTGAAAGGTGTTTACTTAGATTATTACTATGTTCATAATGAATTACCTTTCATATGTACCTATACCACATGGTTTAAAATAATCTCATGGGAGGGTTAAATAAGACAAATATGTTGATCTGTGCATATCAAGAAATTTACAATTTAATCATTTAAAAGGTAGGGAAATTAATATCATATTACAGACACTAGTGTCGATGTTAGTATCATAAATTGGATGGTAGTGTCCTATATAGTAAAAATATATTAATGATCTATAACTATTTGTGTAGGATGTAAATAAAGTTTTATGTATATTGTAGGCTACATGTGATCTTTTTCAACATAATATTAGGGAAAAATTATAGGATAATTTTTTTGGCATTGTGAGGTGGTGAAGGCAAGACTTTTGGTTGAAAAAAGGTCATAAACTAAAGGTTTAATCCATGATTGGCATTTTTCAAATGTACAAGTATAGTATGTCATATAAAAATCATATTTTAGTATCTACATCTCCCCTTTTAATATAGTAATGTATAAGGATGAAATTAATATGTTAAAGGAAATAAATGTGTACCTTAGTGTGTACAACACACCTTAATTTTAGCTTGAGCCCCATTTAATTTAATTTATTTATTTATTACCTATTATAAAGATAATTTTATAATGTATTTAGTGCATATAATCTGAAAACTAAATAATTGAGATGTTTGAAAGTAAAGAGAGAAAGGAAGGAATATATCTGTGTTTATGAAACCATGTTTCCCTTGGTACTTTAATTTGGTGATGATGATTCCTGGTTGAAACATTGGAGAGAAAGGTTCACAATTAAACCCTAGATATGTGAAAATGGGAATTAGAAGGTAATTATATCCCCAATCTGGTGTAAGAGTGAATTGTTCTAAGGCCATTAAGAGCACTAAATCTCAATCACACAACCCAAGTGTAAACATAATGTAACAAATATATCCAAAGTCAAGTGGTGTAAACATATCAACCTACAAAATGAGGGTAGTGTCAAGGTTACTAAGGGTGTTTAATATTTAATGCACTACTCAAGGGATACTATTATTTTATATAGGTAAAATTTTAATCAGTGCATCTTGGTAATGTCAAAGCATCAATGTGTGGTGAGAAAGGAATGTGTAGATGTTAAATATAGATTTTATATGATAAACTAGTCTTTTATAATTGTAAAATATTATTCATGGCTCAACTAATCAATTCATGACATTTTTTCTACCAAAATTGTCATGTTATCCATCTTACTATGTATGAATGCTTATCATATAGTATGGTCCTAATATTTTGATTAAATATATCACTTATAGCACATAATTTGATAAAAAAAAACTAATGAATATCCTACTCTATTAGTTATATATCTTTAGAAACTTCCTATTCTACTAGACACTACCACCTAAATTATGGCAATAACATCAACTCTAGTGTCCTTAGTCTGATGATGGTGTATGAAACTTAAAAATTGTCAAATTTACAAATATTTTGACATGTATGGGTTATAACTATAGTATTTTTTAACCCTTAAATAAGAAAATTTTAAAATGTGTGGTATAAATATAAGTAAAATAACATTCATTATCATTAAGTTAAATTCAAGCACATGTCTATCTTATACAAGGCAAAATCACTTCTCAAGCTTGAAAAGCTGCCCTATTATTCCCTATTTAAAAATAGGTCATAAGAAAAACATTATTACAAGTCTAAAACACAAAGAGAATCCTATGATAAATATTTATCAAGTTACAAGATAGATCACTACATGGACTCACATATAGTATATTTTAAACGTATTCACACACAAGAACACATAAGGGGAGAACTACATCAGTCTAAATCCTTCTTCAAGGTATTGTCTATGTATGAAACACTAACTTATAGAGGGGTATTTTAAGTTATATTGACGTCATTAAATCCTACTAACCCCTGTTTTACAAGTTGGCATGCCCTGATTATATGACCTAGGGTTTTGAGATACTCACTATATCTAGAACATGTGAAGGTGATCCAAATAGATAATTTTTAAGGTGATACTTATTGATGCATCTAAGTGTATCATAATTTATCTTAGTGTTTACATAACACTTCTCATTTTAGAATTTAAAGCATGAGTAGCAAGTTGAAGTAATCTGGTTACTTGTGATGAAATAGTGGTAGATCAAGTAAACTATTCCACAATATTTATATTAGTTTGTGGTTAAGAGCCACCTTGGCCTATATATTTGTAAATAATAAGATTATTTGTGCTAATTAGGGTGAATTATTCACAAATTTAAGTTAATACTAATATATATGAATATTTATAGTGGAAACTATGCTAAAATGATTTGGTTAAAAAAAAAGTAAAAGGGTAGGGTAAGGCAAAGAAGAAAAGTGTTGTTAATATTCATCTCAAATATCATGAAAAATTTCAAGTGTTTTATGGTCATGCACTTAAAACCAATATATTAATTAAAACAACTTAATCTCAAATCACAACATATATCAGGCAAACTTCTAAGGAAGATAAGAAATAATGTAAAAAATAACCACATTTACTTTAGAGAATTACTCCTTTAAGTAGATAGTTGATGCACATATACAAATATAGAGAAAATAAAATTAATAAAACTAAGTAACCTTCAATTAACCTAGCACATGTACAAGTTAACAATTCTATATTCAAAAGGTATGTGCCAAGAATTCAATAGAACTATTCAAATCTAAGATTCAAAACAAGCAATTGGGTGAGAAACCATATAGAAAATGATGCAAGAAAATTTGGAAAATATTTTCATAATTCCTTGATTGTATTAATAACTCAAAATTATAGCATTTTTGGCTTAAAACTCCCCCTCTTTTATAATAGACAATACTCCTTTTGTAGAAACAAGGAAGTATGTCATTTAGTTGCATTAACTTAAAAATGTACACATGTAAAGGACATATATTCTTTTTATGAAGATTCTATAATACCTGATACTTTCCAAAATGAACTAAACTATAGACAAATGTTCTAACAAAATGCACATGCCTTTACAAAAGAATATCCTATTTTCAAAATTTACAATGCTTTAATAAAAGAGAATATTCATAACTAACTGGTGGACCCTATGCTGATAAAATCCCTTAGTTCTATTGAATTAGCCTTACTACCTTTTGATGCTTCTCATCAATAAGTCTCAAATTAACTATAGGTTCAAGGAAGAGATCATCCTCTTACTCAGCTAAGTCTTCAAGTTCCTTGTTATTTTTCTCTAAAGATTATTTAATGCTCCTCACCTTAGTAGTTTTTTCTTTTGCTATTAGGATGATATCCATGACCCTACTATTGTTAGCCTCAGACCTACCTTGGCTCTTAATCTTTACCTCTTACATGACCAAATTGTTCTTATGCTTTAATTCATCATTTATAATGATGCCCATGGAGCTAAGTGTTGCAGGCTTAGTAATCATGGTCTTAAGGAACTACTCTATCCTATCTAATAAATCTTTATCATCCCTAAGGATTCTTTCTAAGCTCTTGGACCACATGCTCAATCCTTGAATTTTATATACAATTAGTCTCTTGACTATGTTGATATGGGCTAGGATGATGGTCTTGAAACCTAGTATTTTATCCCCTATCAAGATGCTAATTAAATCCTCCATCTTAGCTTTTAAACTCTACCAATTAGTAATTAAACCCCTGGCTGCTGCATCTTGCTAACCTAATACACCTTGTATTGCTTTTTTTATCTTCAAATAATTAAACATGTCATAAAAATATGACTCAAAAATATCTATCATAGTATCTATGATAGATAAAATGGCATGCCTCTCTATATTTTCCCTTTGCTTCTTCAAGTTCTATATTAATTTTTTCATGCCTTTGATGCTAGTTTATAGTTGGGATGATTGAGATTGGGAAAATCCAAGTATATCTTCTTAAAATATGGGGTATTCACCTATCTTATGACCTTATACTAGAGTTTAAACCAATAAATGGTTCCACCTTCTTAAAAATGAATTCTCCACCAACAACCATGGCTCCCTTTTTAGTCACCCTCTCCAAAGCTATAGTTTTTGGATTGAACTAGATTTAGAATGATGATTGGATTATTTGAGGATGCTCTAGAGTCTTTACTTATGTCTCACTTAAAGTCTCAAGAGAATCTATCTAAGTGCCACTTGAATCCTCAAGGGTAATCACCCATCTTTATTTTTCCCCTTTTATCAAGGAAATTATCCATGGCTTAAGCTCATCATTAATAGTTATGATTATTAGCT
Source organism: Torreya grandis (assembly GCA_037957365.1). Taxonomy (NCBI): domain Eukaryota; kingdom Viridiplantae; phylum Streptophyta; class Pinopsida; order Cupressales; family Taxaceae; genus Torreya; species Torreya grandis. Next base: position 1,510,770 of record JARHVA010003648.1, read on the forward strand.
TGGTCATAACCCAAGAGTGTTGTAGAGTAGGAACCTTTTGAAAATTATCGTAGATGAACCATTTAAGGATAGTTGGTCCTTGTAGCACATTTTATTAACTAAAGTCATTGACCTCACTCAAAAGGTGAGAGAATATTAGTTTAGGTATCTTTGTTCCTCCTTATAACTAATGGAAGTTTAGCCTTTCTCTTTTATGGGGGAATAACTGAAACTAGACTCAAAGCTAATTCCTTCCCTTCTTCCTTAAATTGGGATTGAGGTTCTCATATCTACATTTCTTCTTCATTAGATTGATAAGTAGTGGACAACATCTACAACACATCTTCCACTATCTCACCTGGGTCCAATGCCACCACATCAGTATACTCAATTGGAGATCTTGGTTCAGTGGGTTGGGATAAAGATGATGCCCTCTCCCTAGGTCTCCTTTCTTTAGTTATATATTTAGATTGTACTTTAGGATTTGGTACTTCTACTTATGATTATAGATATATGGGTGGAGGTCTAGAGCATTGACCTCTTAGCAAGTGGTATTACCTTAGACCAAGTTGAAAAATGTCATCACTTCCTTTCTAGTCCTTCATCAATCTAGCTTCTAGGTTGATGCCACATTATTTTAACCTTTCCAATACCATTGTGAAGGATGAATCCTTGGTGTATATTGAGTCATAGAATCTATGTCAATGTTCATAGGTTAGAATTTTTTGTCTGGACTTCAAATGTTTGCCAACTCTATTATTGGAGTACCATTGTCTTAATTCATCATGTTTCAACTTGAAATAGGCTCTATGCCTAACAAAATCTTTAATGTTATCCCAATGATGGAAGATGGTTCTATCAATATCCAAGGGTGTAATATGTAGTAGTCCCTTCCTTTTTCCTCTACAAACACCATTAATACCATTGCATATTTGGAATGTAACTTCCTACTCAATCAATTTGTTTGGAACATGGACTAACAGTCTCAATGGAGTGCACTGTGTTCCCTCAATATTAATGATTATGTAGTTTATATATAACTAGATGTCCCCAATGGAATCAATAGAATTATTTTCAAATGTCTAACTCTTAGTATTGGGTATCTTGTTATAGCCTCAGTCAAGGTAAGATAGATATAATCATAGATAAACTGAATATGATCCCTATATTTGAATATATGCAAATTTGAATGGAACTAAGACACTATATATATATATATATATATATATATATATATATATATATATCTTTTCAAGTGACCATCTCCTAAAGTTGGGGATCTCCATTGTGGTAATTAGGCATCTAAGAGATAATACATCATATATAAGTTTTTCCTAGACCCTTTCCTGACTATGGAGATCTACCTACATAAACATGTTTTGATAACTTCCCCAATGGGAGGGGTGAGCTATCTCTCAATCATAAATTATACCAGGCATACACAAATGTTGTCAACATAAGTGGTAGTGGGGTTTTCGCATAGCCTATTCATCAAGGTCATTATAATCCTAATTCTAGGTTAGACTTGGCTGATGGGAATGTATCCACTAAGGTAAGAAATCACATGGTTTCTAGAATACAACCATGGGGATATGATGGTTTTGAGGTCACTTTTCTTCTCCCATTAAATAAGTGTGGGTACATATACTCAAGGTTTGGGTAACTTAAAATGTTTTTTAAAATCAATGGGAGACACATAGGTAATGCATTTATAAGTAAGTTCATTGATCAACATACCTTTCTTAATTATATAGTTTTTAAAAATAGGGAGGAGGACATCAATAGAGTGAAATACCTCTATTTTTACTACTACATAGTGAAGGCTCACCATCAGTGCTACAACTAGGTCATAATATCTTTTCTTAAAGGATGCAATCTTTTCATCCTCTTTTGTTATGGGATGTAGCTCTTCAATTTCCCAAAAGATCTTAGACTAGTTATTGTCTCCAGTGTTCAACACCCCTGTATCAAATACTATGTCCTTAAAGACCCTTCCTTCTAAATATATGGTTAAGTAGAGCTCTATGTCCTCTCTATATTTCTTCCATTCCTCCATGATTGTGAGCTTTATAAATTTCTCATATAGTTATAAACATTTCCTCTAGATTAATCTACACTTAGATGATAATTGAGCTCTCTATGATTTGAAAATGGTCAATTTGAGATTGAATTAGGGATTTGTGGATTATAGGGTTTCTCTATGAATTGTTTCTAGGATTTAATGGTGATGGTTTTAGATTGAAGTGAATTTAGTTCCTTATATTTTATTTATACCTTTGCCTTTATACCTTGGCTTTTAAGTGACCACAAAATCTTTGGTTTTATCATTTTTTTCTTAGGTGGCATTTATGTGGCATCTAGTTGGCACTTTCATCTCACTTTTTTCATTAATATTCAAAATCTGACCATTGCCCTTTGAAAATATTGCTTGGTCTCAATCTATTGGATCATATTTCATAGATCAACATGATCCATTGATCTTGATCTTATGATTTGCATGCCATTAGTCATTTTTATACTAGGCTCCATGGTTATGCCACTTGGCAATCCCATGGGGCTTCCTAAGCTCTATACCTTATCAGTGCCATTAGTTAGTGCACATTCACCAGATGGTAGTCCCATGGGTCCTTAGAGGTTATGTTTAAAAGTCCATATAGATCTCACATGAGTCATAGATCCTACAAAGGTACATGATATTTATGTTATCATCAAGACATATAAGAACTTAAGTTAAAGACTTTAGTCTATGGTTTATTTTGTGTTAATAAACATGATATAAACCACAGGCTAAAGTATTTACACTAAGTCTAGATCATGATAAAAAGGGGACCTTTAATAATAAAGGATTGAGTATAATTTTTTTTAACCTAAGGTTTTATCATATTAATAAATATGATAAAACTTTAAGGTAAAAAGTTCTAAGCTAACTTTTTAAAAATAAGATCTTGCATTTGTTAGGTTAAGTTGATAAAATAGACCCAAATAAGATCATGGGACATATGGGGACCAAGCATGATATTTTAGACCAAATTTTAGTTAGATGTTTAGAAACATGATCACACTTTAGGCTAAAATTTGAGCTACGTTCATAGTGTTTATAATCAATCCCATGCAAATTTGAACTTGTTGTATGATGGGTTAAAGGCTAAATGAAAGGCCAATTTTAACATTGAATTGTAGAACCTTAAGCATTTTTATTTTCTAAATGAGACTCCATTGATCTTGCAACATGAAGACAAACATGTTTACTTATCCAAATGAGATTGGCTACTGAGCTTGAATTTAACATCTCACAGATATCAATGATAGCCTAGAAAGTGTCAATTGATGATCACAAAAGCATAAAATTTAATCTCATATAATTATTCATAGGGGTTTAAAAGTGATGGTATCATGGATGTTAATGACAACCTCATGAATTTCAATTGATGGTCATGAGAACACCAATTTTAAGCTCACATAATTAACCATAGGGACTAAAATTTGACGGCCTCATGAACATCAATGATGGTCTTGTAGATGTCAATTGATGGGCATGAGAACATCAAATTTAAGTCTTATGAATAGTAGGTCTTTAGCATTTCAACATTGCATTCATTCTATTGGATCAAGTTTGTACAAGTAACCATGGATCATTGATTATGATATGTGTGATTGAATGATATTGGCTCCATAGATCAAATTCTTAGATTTATCATGTTTACCTCACTTCATTCGATCAATGTTGTATGAACAGTTGTAGGCCATCAATCCTAAAAATAGGTACATAACTTAAATTAAGGATAAAATATGTATAAAACTTAGATTAAAGTCTTAAGACTAAGGTCTTTTTTATGTTAATAAACATGAATGGGACCTCAGGAATAAGACATTAGTCTAATTTGTAACAAGAGATACCATGGTAATAAAAAATGTTGGACTAAACTAAGAATGTAATAAAAGGACCCTAAAAATATTAAATTTATACCATGTATAGATAAAAGTGAACAAAGGAGGAAATATAAAGGGGACCAAGCATAAAATTTTTATGTTATGGTTTGGTTGTATTGAAAAACACAACTAAGCTATGGTATAAAAATTAAGCTTGAGTCCACAACATTTTTAAAGCATTCCCTCCAATTTTATTCTCACCAAATTTTGAATTTACATCAAAGGATCCAAGCTAGGGTTTCTAAATGAGGGCCTCAAAAATCTTGATCATAGATTAATCTTGAATTTACATAGGCCAAAGGCTAGTAAAAGCCCAAGTTGGGATTGAAATGTAAAAAATCCAAGCATGGTCTCTTAATTAATGGTTACATTAAACCTAAAACTTGGAACATGAAGATCAAATTTTATCAATATTAGGAAAATTTAGAAGATAACCATAAACACATAGACTAACCAGGACATGGGGAAGATGATCTTAAAATATGAATAATGTGCAAACATATTAATGACACACTGATAAAGTGAATTTCAATTTTAAAGTACAAATTGTATAATTTGACACATGGGTGCCCAATTTTCAAAAATATGGGTATATTGACCTCAAAAATACTAAACTCTAATAGGCATAGGTTAGGAAGCATATTAGTATGTATAAAATGATTTTAATATTGTGATTATCATTAGATAATAGTCCATGATAATGATCCTTGTGAGTAAATACATAAATAAATTTTAAAGTACAAAAGTTAAAGATAGATTTATATAATGTAAGAACAAAAATAAAGACCTACGTACAAAAATTTAAAATTCAAAAGTACAATAGGAAATACTTTCAATCACCATAGATAATAAAATCTAATTATCATTTCAAATATTGATAGGCATTATGATGAGAATTTCATGACTTATGTAATAATTGGGATGTAGTTTATGACATTTCAAATCTATGACAGATGAGCCATGATATACATGAGTTAGAAAACTATCCACTCTTTTTAGAATCTCTTGGGTACATTAGGTTACCCATCACTTGTGAACCAAAATTATTTGATACCCACATATGGGTAATGACTCAAACATCACATTTGACCTTTTATTTTGGGTAAGAGTGGTTGAACGATATGAAGGAAACACTGGACACTATTGATATGAGTTTGAGTTTCCAATTTTAAGACAAAGTGATTCACATTTTATATGACGGATATGGTGATAGACCAATATAAACAATTTTTTATAGAAATTTACTATAAGATATCAAATAAGTAGCAATGATTCAGTATGAACATTTTTTTCAAGCACGACGATCAGGAAGTCTATTACCTCTTGGAGACGACCTATCGAACTATTTATTATCAATTCAATATATTAAAAAAAAATTAAAATATAAAAACATTTAAATAAATAAAAACCACAATCTATTTAGCATTTATATTTTTACTAAATTTTGCATATGTCATTTAATTTTTTTAGTAGATAAATATCATATCCTTTTTATATAATTTCATTTAATTTTTCATTTTATGAGTAATAGAGTGTGATACATCCATCTATAGATGTTGGACCTTTCATCTACCCAAGTGACATACTATGCTAGGGCATATGTTTCTATTGATCATGATTGATACTTGTTATAATGTTTTATGATCACTTTAAATTATCATGTTGAGGTTTTATACTAATGATTACACGTGTCTATATTCATTCTTAATTCTTACACAATGTGATAGATATGCTATGATACAATACATGTTGATAACACATGTATGTAGGGACTAGTATGATATGCTTATTCTAGTTTCTTATATTTCACTTATTCATCTTATCACATGGATTACTTAAGTGTACTTATTAGTTTTTACCTTGTCTCGATTGTGCAACATTTTAACACATTCCTTATTTATTGGCCATAGTGCCGCTAAGTGTTATTTATTTGGTATGTAGACATTTAAACATGTGTTCCTCATTGAGTGTGAAACATTTGAACATGCCCATTGTTTAAGGTCTATTTAAACACCATTTACATGACATTTATTGATCTTGTGTGTGTTCTTGATTATTTGGTGTGATTTTCATTTTTACTCCTAGATGTTGCCATGATCCATATCATGCACATTAAGGATTTTTGTGATTGGATATTATGAGATTAATTGATACATATACTTAGACATGAAATCATTATATTATTATTTACTACATGATTGATACATATACATCATGCTTATTTTATCCTTTTGAGATAAGGTGAATATCATGTTATATTCTCATCACCTCAAAATGGAGAGCATATTAGTGTGGGCATGTCATAGAGACATGAATTCATATACACATATGATTTACAAAATTGAAAAAAATTGGTATAGTTTACATGATTTAAATATACACTTAGGTCAAAATATTATGCATTTGGCACCGATTTTACAAATTTAAGACAAAGTTTTTAAAAATATTGACATATATTATACATAATTTATTAAGTATAAGTTATATTTTGATACATATTTCAAATTGAGTCACATTATATTTGAATATTCTATATGAATAAACTAAATCACATATACATATTTAGATGATATACATGTTTATGCACTTACCTTACCAAGATGCATCAAGTTAGCTTTATCTATCTATAATAATTGACTCATTTTAGTAGTGCATTTGAGACTCAAGGCCTTCAATTGCCTTGGAACTAATTTCAATTTTCAACTTTATATGGTTACACCATTTGACATGGGTGATATTGGATATATTAGATAGATTATGTATACACTTGAGTTGTGTGATTAAGATTTAATTATCTTGATGGCCTTGGTACAACTCACTTTTGCACTATATTAGGGGCATGATCACCCACCAATTATCATATTCACATCTCCAATATTTATTTTTGAACCCATTTATCCAATGCTACATCAAATAAAGATAATTACTAAATCAAACTGCCAAGGGGAAACATGGTTGCATTGAGACACATGTGTACTCCTTCCTTGCTCTCTTTCTTCAAACATTTTAATGATTCAATTTTTAGAGTATATGTAATAATTAAACTATAAAATGATATTATATTTAGGTAATTTATAAAAATTAAATTAAAATGAGACAAAATTCAAATCAAGGTGTGTTTTACACACCAAAATACACATTTCTTTCCTTTAACCTAGTAATTTCATTTTTATAAATCTTAGATTATGTGGGCTGAGGGGAATTTAGATGTTAAATATATTTTTTACATGGTAAAATAGTATTCACACTTGATAAATACAATTCATGGATCAACCATTCAGTTCATGACCCTTTACTTTTCTAAAAGGCTTGTGTCACCATCTAACTCTGCCTAAATTCGTGTGCTATAGTTTGAACCTAATATTCTATTTACTTAGATCACTTGTATCCTAAAAATATTCAAAAAAATATATTAATATCCTACTATAAAATTTATAAATCTTCAAAAAAAATAATTCTCCCAAACACTACCATCTAGATTTGGACACTAACATCAATGTTAGTGTTCCAGGTCTAACACTAATGTCTAAGCCTTAGAAATAGTCAAATTAAGAAGTTTTTAAACATGTATAGGTTACACCATAGTATTATTTTAAACATATCATGAGTAATTTCAAAATGTATTATTTAAATATAAGTAAAATAGCATTCATTATCAGTAAGTAAAAATCAAGCACAAATTTTATCTTATATCAAGAACAAAACACATCCCAAGCTTTCAAAGCTACTTTATTATTCCCTATTTACAAATAAATTATAGGAGAATTAGGTGTAAAACATTAAAATATTAACCCATGAGGAGCATTTTTCAAGTTACAACCTCGATAACTACATAATTCACATATATCATATTACATAATTGTTCACACATAAGCCCACATAAGGGGGAGAACTACATCAGTCTGAGGCCCTCTTTATAGTATTACCTATGTAGGAAAAAATCACTAAAAGAGGGGTTTTTGAGGTCATATCAAGTTAAATTTATCCTATTAATCCATATTTTACAAAATGTTATGCCCTATTTGGAGGTCATAGAGGTTTGAGATACATACTAATATATATAACATGTACATGAGATTTGAATAAATAATTTGCAAGGTGGTAATAAACCCTACCATGCACATGTGGAATTTTTATAAAATAACCTCTATTTCAATGTGAATATAAGCATTTAAAATGGTAAATAAATAATTATGCTAGTGTCTATATTCTAATGATAGTGTAGCGAGCTAATATTTTGAATCTAATGAATCCCTATGAAACATCATCCTACTTTTTTATGCACTTATATTTCCAAATCTACCTGTGCATCAATGAGAAAGCTAAGTGTTATATCTTCTTCATGTTTTAGCATTAAAATTAAGATTTGGTAATTTAGTTTATTTATTTAGCATATTTTCTTAATTATAAACTATATCAAAATATTGTGAATCTAAATATTTTAGTTAACCTACTTTTAGAATAACTTAGTCATTTTCTTGATTAGGTTATTCCCACCATAACTCTCTCCAAAAAAGATTAAATAAAATGAAAATTTTTCATACCTCCTCATCAAATATGTTTTAAATGATGTATAATATGAATGTGTATATGTTATTTGGCATATTTACATGGCATATGAACATATAATATTTCTCAAGCTGAAATATCTATTAAAATTCAATCATTAATCTATAAAATTCATATAATATATGTCTAAAATCTACAAAATATGTCCCCAATTTGTGAAAATAATTTCCAAATGCATAATATTATATCCCAAGTGTATATTTGAATCATCTAAAATATATCAAATTCTTCTAATTATATGTGTGCACACTCATGTTTCTATAACATACCCCCACTGATATGCACCCTCTTTTGAGGTAAGGGAAATGCAACCTATTAGTCACCTTATCTAAAAAAGGATGAGATAACCACATCATATATGTATCAATCATTTATTAATCAATAATGTAGTGGTATCATTTATACGTAGATATATAAATCAAAGTTGTAGTATCCAATCACAACAATACCAAGGATGAATGATATAGATTATGGAAACATCTAGGAGTAACAAGAAAAATCTCAAAAAAATAATCACACACAAAATAACATTGAATGTAATGTAAAATGGGTCTAATGAGACCAAAAAAGTGGCATTTTCAAAAGCCACATATTCAATGGGAGGACATGTTCAAATGTTTGCACACCAAATAAATAACACTCAGGGACACTTTGGCCAACAAACAAGGAACATGTTCAAATTTTCCACAGTCAAGACAAGGTAGAAAACAAAAAGTACACTCAACTAATCCACGTGATGAGATTGATAAGTGAAATATAAGCATATAATATGAGTCCATACATACATGTGTTAGTAAATTGTCCTTTATCATAACATATATATCACACTATGTAAGATGTAAGCATGAGTATAAACATGTGTAAGAATTAGTAAATAGTCTCAATATGATATTTTAAAGTGACTATAAAACAATGTAACATGTATAAATAATTATCAATTAATCATATGACCTCAACATAGTGTGTCACTTTGGTACATGAAAATGTCCAATATATGTATGTTCATGTATTATGTATGTAATTTAATCATGTATCACACGCATGTACCCATACATTATATGCCATATACTAACATAAATTAAAAATAATATATGCAAAATCTATTAAAACATGTGTATTCTAATTTTTTTTGTATTTTTTATTTTAATATTTCTATATTTTCTTGATTATTTGATTTTTTAGTGTTTTTGTATTTGTGCATAATAGTATGATTATAAAAGGTGTTATGTCTAAAGAATGATGATACTAAAATCCCATGATGTCATCCATGTGATGCCTATGTGTATGTCCTATTTCATTTGCATATTCATATTTTGTGTAGTCACTATTATGATAATTAGAATAATATTGAGTATTATAATTATTATCATCTTGAACAAAATGATACTAAAAAATTAAACAAAAGGATATTGAGTATTATAATTAGATTTAAAATAAATCAAAAATTAAGATGGCACTCTTTTGAAGAAAAATAAACTCTTAACATGATCGATCCCATGTATCCTGTAGATGTACCATTTTGACCCAAGTTTTTATAGTTATTTCCAAGAGAGCTAAGAAATGACATAGAATAAAAATTTGTATCTTGATAATCCATAACATTGATATCTATAAATTACTTTCCATATATGTGAGTAGTGATAGTGAAAGGGTCCTAATATGAGGAAAGGCTTGTAATTTCCTCATTTGCAACCACATTTGAAAAAATAGTTTTTTCAAATGTTTCTTGATTTTTGACCTCTTTTTTTATAAATCTTACTTTAATCCTAATTTTTTTATTACCCTAAATTTTATTTTCCAATTTCTCTTTTTGTAACATTGCCTTTGTAATACATTATTTCTATAATTGTTCCTTTCCATCTTGTGCCTTTTTTAATTTTAATTTTCCATTATGATATTTTTATAACACTGCTTACTCTATATTTGAATTTGGAATCCTTTATTTCTCTAAATTCTCCCTTTGAATCTCTTCTTACCCTAATTTTTTCAATTGCAACTATTTTTTCTCTAAATTGTCCTCTTATACCCATCTTAGTTTTTTTTTGAACTTGTGTTATAGAAGATGGACTCATAAGGTGAATGGTTTGATTTATTGATGTATCTATTAAAGGGTCACAACAATAAATTATACTTTGTATCTTATTCTTCAAATCCAAACAAAAATATGTATGATGTCAATGTTTTATATGATATGCATAATAGTATTTTAATCTTATAATCAGATGTATAAAAGGTAATTTGATCACTTTGTTTTGAATCATTTCTATTAGCATCTCACTTAATATTTTAGTATCCTTTTGTTCAATTGTTTAGTCACTAATGGTTCACCAAAATGTTTAACACTTTTTAGAATTTAAGGTTTGGGGGAATGGACTAGTCAATTATGAAATAAACAATTATAAAGTAGGCTAATTAAATAATTTAGATTTACATTATTTTGATAAATATAAAAAATATAGAAAAGAATAATTCAAAATAATAATATGAAAGTATCAATGTAAAGAATACATAACACTTAACTTATGCAATGATGTGTAGGTAGATCTAATAAGCACAGTTATATAAAAAAAATGTCTGAAGATTTACCTTAGTTTGTCAACTTTTAAAAATTAGAATTCTATTAGTTTGGACACTAGTGTCAGATTTTAGATAGTAGCATTGATACTTTTTTCCTGAATTATATGTTTTTGTCTGGCTCAATATAAAGATCCTTTTATAGAATAATTATTTGCACATTTTAGGGTTCACTATAGCATTTTAGGTTATCAACTCAAATCACATGTATAGCTTCCCATAATCAACATTTTGCTTAAAACCCTAAGTCATCTAATTAGGGCATGTATCCTTAAAAAATAGGGTTAGTAGGCTCAAGTGCATTCTTATTGACCCAAAGACTCTTCTATCAATTAGTGTTATGATGAGACCATATTATGTCTCATTTATCTATAATTTTCTCTTCCTCAAATCAAGTTTTAGAGTACATTTAGATGTAATTTCAAGAGATTATGCTTATTTATATTAAACTATATAACATATATTTTGTTTATTCTCTAGAATTCATTTTACTATAAATTGTTGATATTTTTTAATGATTCTTATAAATTAGATATCAAATATTGTATATATATAGATCACAATGACACATCCATGAAGATAGTAAAGTTAAGAACATCAAAGGAAAAGTTTATAAACTAACTTAAGAGTCTTATAGGAGTTTTGGAGTTCCATATAATACTATCTCTTGAGATGTAAAATGGTCCTATCACTAGATCATGAGATCTTATAGGTAGCTCATTAGTCTTATAAATCTATGAAGTCCCATATAAAGTATCTTTGAAGTTCCATAATGACTCATGATTTAACTCATGAGGTCACCATTCTAGCTTTTTAGGTCACCATTATAGATTTAGAGGTCACTAGTCTAATTTTGGAGGTTACCAATATAGCTATAGAGTTCATGAAAACTTTCTCTAGAGATCATCATAACAACTCCATAGATGCACAAGATTATCTCTAGAGATGCACATAATTAGCTTCAAAGTCTATTAGTTTTTGGCATATGAGAAGATCAAATAAATAATGAAATGTTATTTTAGGTTTTTTTAATAAAGATACTAGATATTATTTCTATATATATAACATTTATATAAATAGATATTTATAAAAGAGGCAAGACATTTATATTATTTTAAATACTATGAATATATATAACTATAAGTTATGGGAAATGCCAAAAGGAAAATGAATTTATCAAAATCATAATTAATTCTCTCAAAAAAAAGTTTTTGGAAAGAAACCAAAATTGATCACATTAGATTCTCTCCAACAAACTAAAAGATAATGGATCTCAAATTTCCAAATATTTTCTTCTTAAATAATGTATGCTAAGTTGTTATCATAGAATAAGACTCAATTGTAGAATAATTTTTAGGTTGTTAATAAGTTGTTGAATAAGTTGTATTATATATACAACCTTCTCATTTATAGTTAAGTGGATGAAACCATAATGATTATTGAATATTTTAAGAGTTGGATTGAATAAAGAATTTGATTATTTATCAAGTTTCTTATTTCTATTCCTATTCTAAAGATAGATAAAGGGCCCACTAAAATTGAGAAATAAGGACATACTTGTATTGTATTTATAGATTATATTTGTTTCTATTTAATTTTAATTTCAACATTTTTTATCATTATTATTTTGTTGTAAAACTTGCAGGTTGTGTGTGTGTGTGTGTGTGTGTGTGTGTGTGTGTGTGTGATGTTAGAATTAACACTAATTACTTTCCTTGTATTCATTTATAAAATTTAAATTTTACTATCAACTATAGTTTAGTTTCATTTCATAAGTTTTGTTTCAATCACCTTGTGATTTAAATTTAAATTAAGAGTGATTTCAATTTTAATAAATTAGATTAAAGGTGTGATTTTCATTTATACAATTTGAATTCATGTGAGCATGTTTTAATCCTTGTAAGTGTGTTTTAGTTATAGCAAGATTGTTTTAATTATAAAAGTTTAAATTTTATTAATTAGATAAAATTTGATTTATTTTATAGCAGTGACTTATATTTGATTGTTTAAATTATATTTGATTTAATTCATTTATTTTCATTAGTGTGTTATTTCCATTTCCAATTAAAAAAACTATTACTAGGAGAATTTCTTCCCCTATTTCATATAGCCTTAAAACATAACCCTATATTTATATTGTTATTAAATGAAGAATATTTATAACCCCCATCATGATACATAAATAGACATATAATCTAAAGACGTCCTATGTTTGATGTAGTTCTCCCCCTTATGTGGGCTTGTGTGTGAATAATTATTCAATATGTTATATGTGAGTGCATCTATTGATCTAACTTGTATATTAAAAAATATTGATCATGGGATGCTTTTTGAATTATTAAGACCTATAATAATATTTATCCTTTGATTAATTTGGAAATAGGATAGAATTAGGTAATATAGATCAACTATGCAAATGATTTTTAGTAGTGTAGTGGGAGCTTGAGAGGGTCTTGCTTAGATTCTTATAGGTTGATAATGAATGACCTTTGATTTGTATTTATACCATAATTTTTGAAATTATATCATGGGAAGGTTAAATAATAAAAACATGCCAATCCATAAATGTTAAGAGATTTTAAATTTGATCATTTAGAAGGTAGAGACACTAATATCTTAATATGGATGCTTGTGTTTTATAGGGTAAAATGTTTCTTAGGATATGTAACTATATGTGCATGATGGAAATAAATTTTTAATAGACTATAGGCTAAAAGAGATATATGTCATTATAATTTTAGGGTGGATTATAAGATAAAAAATTAGGCATTATTAGATGGTGAACATGAGCCTTTCGGTAATGGGAAGGTCATAAACTAAAGGGTTGATCCATGGTTAGTATTTTTAAAGTTTACAACACTAGTATGTCAAATAAAATAATATTTAAGTATCATCATTTACACCCCTTTTAATATAGTAATGATTGGTGTTTTAAATACATATTAGTTTTTTCTTGAGCCCCATTTGAATTTGTTATTTTATACATTACCTTTAGCCAATAACATATTATAATGTAATTAGTGCATGTAAATTTAAAATTTAATAATTAAAATTCTTGAAAGTAAAGAGAGAAAAGAAGTAATACGCTTATGTGTTGATGAAACCATGTTTACCCCTAGTACTTTTCTTTGGTGATGATATTTTCTTTTTGAAGCATTGGAGAGGGAGAGATTCACAACTAAACCTTGGATATGTGAATAGGGAAATTTTATGGTTATCATTCCCCCAATTTTATGTGAGGGTGAGAAATGTTAAGGAATTTAATAGAAATTAATCTTAATAATCCAAATCAAGTGTATATATAATCTATCCAAGGTCAAATGGTGTGACCATATCAACCTGAAAGGGGAGTAGTGCCAAGGTTTTGAGGGGTGATGAGTCTCAATTGTACCACTTAAAGGAGCCAAATTCTGAGGATATATAAAATATCAATCGATACATCTTGGAAATATTAATGCATAATTGTTTTGGTGAGAAATGATTGAACCATATTCATGCCCCCTCATAAAATCTATTGTAAATGGTCTATAAATTGAATATGTATCTATTATTTTATTATATTTTTAGGTCATACGTCATATACACCTATTATGTGTCTCTAGCTAATGTGTATATCAAATTATAACCTTTTATCTATAAACTGTATATGATATATGTCAAAAATATGAAAAATGTTATTCCAATTTTTTGAAAAATAGTGCCAAATGCATAATATTCCATCCCAAGCATATATCTGAATCATGCAAACTATATATTTATGCCAATTACGCCAATTTTTTGTGTGTGTGGACTCATGCATCTATGGTATTCCCCCACTAATATTCCCCCATTTTAAGGTGATGGAAATACAACCTAGTAGTTGCCTTATCTCAAAAGGATAAGATAACCATGTCATATATATATATATATATATATATATATATATATATATATATATATATATATATATATATATATATATATATATATCAATGAAGTTCATTGTATTTAATCACAACAATCCCTTATATGCATGATATGGATTATGAAAACATCTAAGAGTAATAATCACAAGCTAAAAAAATAATAAAGAACACACACAAGAGCTCTCAATATCATGAAAAAGGGGTATAAGTAGACCAAAAATAAGGTGAATATTTAAATTCCACACACTCAAGGGGACGACATGTTCAAATGTCCACATTCCAAAGAAATAACACTCAGTGGCACTATGACCAATAAACAAGGAACATGTTTAAAATTTCCATAGTTAAAATAAGATAAAAAAATAATTATACTCAAGTAGGCCATGTGATGAGATGAATAAGTGAAATATAAGTAACAAACATAAACATATCAACTAGTCCCTACATACATGTGATAATAAATTATCTTGTAGCATACCATATTTAACACACTATGTAAGGTGTAACCATGAGTATAAACATGTAAAATCATTAATATATAAGCTAAACATGATAATTTAAAGTTATCATAAAACAATCTAATATGCATTAATCATTATCAATGAATTAGATTCCCCCAATGTAGTGTGCCACATGGGCAGATGAATGGAACCACCATTTATATGATAAAGTATCATGTATCTAATTTATGCATGTATCAAAACCACATAATCATGAACCATATGTGTGTATAGAAAGAAAATGATATGCCATATACTAACATAAAGTAAACAACACATATGCAAAATCTATTAAACATGTGAATGCTAATTTTTTAATATTTATTTCTTTATTTGAACATATATATATATATATATATATATATATATATATATATATATATATATATATATATATATATTGTTTATTTTAATTTTACTATTTTTGTATTTGTGTATATAAATATAATTAAAAAAGTGTTATGTACAAGGAAAAGTGATAATAGAATCCAATGTTCTCTTTGAGATGCCTTTGTGTGTGCCTTTTGTCATTTCCATATTCATATTATGTGTAATCAATATCATGATAATCATAGTGATTTGTCATCTTGATGATGAAATTGTGAAATGCCAATCTTGTCTTTAGTTGTATCTTGATATGAATAATTAATTGACCCATAGTGTGGGATTATCAGTTTTGATTTCTATTTTGATATATTAATTTTTTCATATGCTTCTAATGAGATTCCATTATTTATATTTATTTATATACTATCTGAAGATATGTTTTATTTCTATTTCTTTTTCTATAAATATTCTTCTCCTTTGAAAAAGGATGTGACCCTACCTTCATGATCAAATGATATGCAACCAATTCTTTTGTAAATCATTGATCCCATTCAGTGTAACCATGATTTTCCAATCACAACATTGTATGTGTATACACATAATATTTTCAAAGTTTATCAATCACTGATGTTTTCTATCTTGCAAGAAGCCATCAAGTCTCAATGTCTCTGAGTGCACCCCTTAAGGGGTGCACTAGAAAAGGGGTGTGTAGACCACTGGTGCTTCATAGGATTGTTATCCCTTATTTACACTTTATATCTACAAACTTGTCACCTAAAAGCAATTTTTCACCCTCTTCTAGTCATTTGTCACCTTCATCATTTGTATTTATTTATATATTATCTAAAGATATGTTTTCTTTCTATTTATTTTTATCTAAATATGTTTCTTCTTTGGAAAAGGATGTGACCCTACCTTCATAATCAAGTGATATGAAACCAATATTTTTCCATCATTTCTCCCATTGAGTGTAACCATTATTTTCTAAGCACAACATTGTATGTATATACATAATATTTTCAAACTTTATCAATCATTGATGCTTTATATCTTGTAAGAACCTATTGAGTCTCAATATCTATAAGTGCACACATTAACGGGTGCACCTATAAAGGGTTGGATAGACCATTGGTTCTTCACAAGATTATTTTTCATTCTTTCCACTTATTATCTACACACTTATCTCCTAAAAACCATTCCTTTAAGCTTTGCCTCTTATTTTTAACCCTCCTCTAGTCATTTGTAACCTTCATTATCCCTTTACATAAATTAAACCATTTTTTGTAGTTTACATGACATATTCAACCACATCAACCTTGTATTATTATTGTCAAAGCTTACTAGGGACTAGGTCCACCCCTGGCTGACCTAGTTTATAACCTAGTTTGTCTTTGTCAATTACAATACTAGGTTGACTAGGTTGACCTTGTCAACCTAAAATTTTAAAAGGGTTTAGGGTTATATTTTTCTTTATAAACACATTCATTTCTCCATTATTATATTGAAAATAAAAGTTAATTATTCATTTGTTCATTTTTACAATCTGCTCTTCTGCCATTCTACTTTAGGAGTCTTAACTTAGGGTTTATACTTGGATAAGAATCTAGTATTATGGAGAAGTCCTGGATGATTTAGACTTTATTATTTATCTTTAAAAATGATAAAAACTTATTTTGAATCACCTTTGATCAAGGGAGAGATTGAGTCTTGATGGGTTCATCTTTAAGGTAAGCATTTCTAGCTTTGTTTCTCTCTTTAGTAGATATAAGTAGCATAAGTAATGGATTTTAAATAATATTTCTCACTCCCTAAATTAGGGTTTTACCTATACATATATTAAATAGGATTATATTATATATGTTTAATTTTTATGTTTACTAACCCCCACTTTATGCCATAAGCTTTGGTAAAAAATAGATTAGACTTTTACTTTACTTGTTATTAGTTTAATGAATATGAAAACATAGGACCTAATTAGGGTTATTTCATAGTTTTTCTTGATTGGAGGCTTTGGAACCCTCCATAGCTATATTATTGTGGTAAGATATCCATTGATTAGGTCTAGTAAATCTATATTGGTCATGAATCCAATTATCTAACATATCCCCTTTCAAAAGTGTAAGTAGGATTTATCTTTTCTGATCTAGGATTGATTTGTATATCTATTGAATTTCCCATTTCATACATTCTAGTCAACCTAACTTGAATCTAACCCTAGAAATTTTTATTTCACACTTTCATCTCTATCATTTCATTATTTTTTCCATATTTGTGATACTATATTAAATCAGCAAATAGAGTTCTATCTTTTATGTGCAGGTTTAACACATAGTCATATCAAAATAACTCTATTATTTTTGTGTAGGTATTCATCAGATATAGGTTATTGGATCAGACATGTCAACATAGTACTCTTCTTTAGCCCTAGATAACAAACTATGTTAAATAGGTCAACTTAGTCTCTTTACCAAAATCCAAATCAAAAACTAGGTCGATCAGGTTGACTTAGTCTTTTAGTCAACATCCAAATCAATAAACTAGGTCGAACAAGATGACTTGGTCATCTTATCTATCTTTTACACACATGGTCTTTCAAAACTAGGTTGAAATAGTTGACTTAGTTTATAGATTTTGAAAGCATCATTCAAGGCACTTCAATACAAATTATTTAATCCTAATCATATTTAAACACACTAAGATTCCTATCTTTCTCTTTCAATCATTTCATTACTTCATTACAATTCTATTTTTTATAAGTTATCAATTTTCAAAACTACAACTCTATAGTAAACTAAGTTGACCTAGTCAACTTAGTTCTATATCCTATCTTCTAATAAAAATATTGAGTTGACCTATTCAACTTAGTTCTTAAATAATTTTGGTTCTAAAAAGTAGTAGTGACATAATTTACTTTTTTTTATAGTAATTACATATAGTGTCACCTGAACTAACTGTATACCATTTTTTATTTGGGAATTAACAAGTATTTGATAGTAATTAATTCACACTTTCACTCTTAGTTATTTGCATGCTTATAGTAGTTCACATAGTCTAATTAGATGGTATTTCAAATTAACATTTATTTACACTAATTTTCTCTTTTTTTACACACTAAAAAATCTCACAACATTCAAAACATACTTAAACAATTATCTTCTCAAGGCCTGCCTACTTGGATTTTATCACCAAGGGGGAAACCAACTTGGTTTTTTGGACAAGTATAAATATGTGGTTAATGATATATATTTTAAAATCACCCAACACCATTATATCTAATATATTTTGAAGTTATGGGGTAGGTCCAAAATACCAAGATAGTACCATTGCCAACACAAATCCCTTTTAACCTAAACATCCTAAAACCATCCATAGATTATTTTCTAGTTCCCTATTTTTAGCCAACTTCCCTATCACACTTAAAATACCACTTTATAATAATATAGACACAAAGGATGACCACTTATTTATAATTTAATTTTAAATTGACTACTTGATCTCTGATATTATGTGTTATATTGCAAAAAATTAAATCCAACATTGGTTTAAGGTTTTGTGTTGTGTGCCCTAATTAGATCACTCACATTGATCTTATTATTTATGTGTTTTCTTCCATTTCTTGATTAAATTATTGAAAATTTTCTCCCTATTTTATAACACTCTCATTTTATTTTATATATTTTCCTATAGAATATGTTTCTCCCTATCTAGATTATAGAGTTGATCTATATAATTATGTACCCTTATCTACCTCTAGGGTTTGTAGTACTAAGTTGACTTGGTTGACCCTATATCTTTGTGAACTTAGTTTCATACCATGTTTATAGTATAGATTCAAAATATAGGAATTTTTACCCTTATATTCCTCTTATACATCTTTTTTTCCTTCTATTTAGTAGTACACAATCAACCTAGTCAACTTTGTATTCTTCTCAGCCCCTTGTTTAGTAGTAAATATTTGATTTAGTCAACCTTGTATTTGATTGCTAATCTCACTCTTACGTCCATCCAAATTATTTATTTTTATCTAATTCTTCTTTCTTATTATCTTTTTTTTCCAACATCATGAAATCCCCTGTTATAATATTCTTAGACAACCTGAATCCATTTAGACACAATATGGAGTGTTCTTTTCTTCCTCTTTTTAGCCTTTGGAGCATCTTTTAATTCCCACCCACATATTAATTTATACTTTGGGTCATCTTGAGATTCCCATACCTACATATAATTACCCATTGGGTCATCTTATGATGCCTAATCTTATTCTACATGGTATGATACCAAACTAATTAAACTTAAAGAAAACCTTCAAAGACACATAGACTTGTCTCCCACATGATAATCCTTGATATGTACATTCACATAGATATTTTCCTTGTTTTCCTACTTTCTATATGTTATATATCTAACACTTTTTTTAGGATACTTACATAGGTCTCACCGTTTGTAGTAGTTTTGTCTTTTCACAAAACTTTGTTCTTACTTTTTGGGTCCTTCAGTTTCCACTTTTCCTCATGAGTTGTATTGTAAAACTATGGATAGAGCCAAATATTACTCATGATTACCAATTTTTCCTCTTTATTTTCTTGCTTTCCATACTTATTTAACCCCTTGGGTCTTTTTTTTTGTGAGTTTCAATGTAAGTCCATAGACAGGACCTAGCCTTCCTCATAAATACCTTATTTATCTTATTTATTTTCCACATGCTTTTGATACCCTATGGGTTTATATTTTATGATCTATAATGTTAGACCATGGATAGGACCTAGCCTTGCTCATAAAATCACCATCTTTCATTCTTCATCTAGAATGTGTTTTGTAATGGTTACAAGTTTTGGATCTTTGTTCTCATCTTTAGTTTTTGATTTTGATAAATGAAATTTGTACAATGATCTATGTTACATTTTTTTATTTAATTTCCCTCATTATAATGGTAAGTAATCACACTTTTATATCATTGTATCCATTTTTTCCCCTTTTTCACATTTTTTATGATTTGAAGTAATTCAAATTGCTTCATGCCTCATTCCTCTTGATTACCTTTATTTTCACTCCACACTAGATAAAAAAGGTTGAAGTCAAGATAGAAATTTTATTTCACCTCAATTTATGAGACTCTTAGACATTATGATCCCTAGGTTCTCTCTCTTAGAAACTAAGTCTAATGCATTTAAATAAAAGTCATCTTTACCACCCATGTTTAGTCTTTTAAATCCATTTGGAGGAGGAATAGAAAGATACATTAATAAATTTAAAATCCAAATCATTTGAAACAAAAGGCAATGATATACAAAAGTCAACATAAAAATTTTAAAAGTCATAATCACATCAAAACTCATGATTCCAAGAACATCTCCTATCTCCAATCGAATCTCAAACTCTAAAGTTGGTTTCATAATAGAGTCGAGGTCCATTGGGGTGAAATAGGCTAGTAGATTGGAATAGGATAATTCAAACAAACTTTATGGTGATACCTAATTTCTCACGTAAGTACCTAATATCTACAATAGACTAATGGCTCTATAAGGGGTCATTAGGATTGGGGAACATGTTTGTGGGAAGGTAGGTTCATTTTAATTTTCATAAATACAAAATTCATGGGATGATCTACATAATTTATTACTTGACCTATGACTTGTGTGGAGAGAAGAAGTTATTCAAAGTCATTAAGGTCAAAACTCCTCTTATTTTGACAAACCTAATTTGAGTGTCTTGACTTTGATAAAGATTTCCTCTACCTTGGTTTTTTTTTCATTCTCCCCTTTACCCATTTCATTTCCCCCTTAATAGGCCAACTGTGATTCTAAATCTATTTTCCCCTCTTCTATACTTCCTTCTTCACATCTATAAAATGTGCTAGCACTACTTTTTATTAGTTTTATCTATCTTTAGAACAAAAAAATATGTTTGAGTAACTATGGATTACTTTATTTACACCATGGCTCTATATTTCTAAATGTGCTTTGATTTATTTTACCATTTGTCATTTTTGCACCACCCTTTTTTTAGACACTTGAGTCCATTTATACTTTCATGTACTTGTTCTATTATTGAGTGAGGTTGGTTTGTTACTTCTCACTCATGAATTTTATTTTCCCTTTTATGCACTTTGTCCATTGATGATTGAGTGAGTATTGTTATTGCTCATTCATCAATGTTGTTTTACCATTTTTGCTTGCCCATCTTTATTTAAGGATTTATACTAATTTTACATTGATGTTTGATTACCATTATTTTTGACATGTATCCTTGGTTTGACTTGGTGAGTTTGCCTTTCTTACTTAAGGTTTACTTGTTTGAGTTTTTTGTTATTTAGTAGCTTTGGCCTTTTGGTTACCTAATTTTCTCTAAAATTTTTGACTTGGTCATTTAGTATAACATAACACTTATCACCCCAACTTGCCAAATTTCCAAGTACATCCCATTCACATAGCACCAATTATTTTGGATTTCCTACATTTATTTGTTTTTGATCTTTAGTTTTGTATCCTTGGATTTATTGAAAGTAGTCTTTTTTCCATCCACAATCAAAAATATAAACACAATAGACAACCATCTAATGATAAAGGTAAGTCAAGGTACACAAGACATTTAATTTTTTAGTTATTTCCTTTTCCATCATTTACTCTCAATTATTTTATGATTTAAAATACTACAATTTTCTTTAGTCTCAATGTTGCGTGTTACTATGTTCTATCTTGAAGCACCATACCCTATTTCACCTAAGTGACATGTGATGAGCTTTGAGATATATGTATGTATACACATAATATTTTCAAACTTTAACAATCACTGGTGCTTTATATCTTATAGGAATCCATCGAGTCTCAATCTCTCTAAGTGCATGTTTAAAGGGTGCACTGGGAAAGGAGTTGGCATACCATTGGTGCTTTGAATTTTTTTTTCCCTTATTTTCACTTGTCATCTACATACTTTATCCTATAAACAATTCCCCTAAGATTTACCTCCTATTTTTCACCCTCCTCTAGTCATTTATCACCTTTATTATCCCTTTCCCTAACCTAAACCCCTATTTGGTAGTTCACATGACATATTTAGCCACATTGACCTTGTATTGTTATTGACAAAGCTTATTAGGAATTAGGCCAACCAACCCCTAGATGACCTAGTTTATTTTTATCAATTACAACACTAGGTCAACTAGGTTGACCTTGTTAGCCTAAATTTTCATAAGGGTTTAGGGTTAGATTAACCTATATAAACACATCCATTTTTCCATTCTTAGAGAGACAACAATAGTTAATTTTTAATTTGAGTTTATTTAAAATATACTCTTTCACCATTCTACTTGAGGAGTCTTAGCTTAGATTTTTTACTTGGATAAGAATCTAGTCTTGTGGATAAGTCTTGGATGCTTTGGCCTTTCTTAGTGATCCTTATAAACCACAATAACCTTTTATGAATCACATTTGTCTAAGGGAGAGATTTAGTCTTGATGGGTTCATCTTCAATTTAAGTATCTCTAAATTTGTTCATCTCTTTAGTTGATAGAAGTATCATAAGTAATGGCTTTTGAATAATATTTCTCTATCCATGCATTAGGGTTTTACCTATACATAGATTAAATAGGATTCTCTTATGCATGTTTACTTTTTATTTTTACTAAATTGTACTTATTTCCACAAGATTTGGTGTGCACTAGATTAGACTTTTAAATTTAGATTTTATTAGTTTAGTGAATATGAAAACATAGGACCTAGTTAGGGTTATTCAATAGTTTTTCTTGACTAAAGGCTTTGGAACCCTCCCTAGTTATATTATTATGGTAAGAGATCCCTTGATTAGATCTAGCATATCAATATTGGTCATGACCTTGATTATCTAATGTATCCCCATTCAGAAGTGTATGTAGGATTTATCTTCTCTGAACTAGGATTGATTTGTAGATCTACTAAATTTCCCATGCATACAGTGTGTAATTGGATTATAAATAACATGAAAATTAAGATAACATTCTTTTAAATCAAATGAAGATCTTAACTAAATTAATCCCATACATAATACAATTTAATTAGTTTGACATAATTATTGATAACTATTTATAATAGAGGTAATAAATGACATGAAATAAATAAATTGGTCTTGATAGTCCAAAACCCTAATAACTATAAATTCCATGCCATTTATATGAGCAGTGATAGTAAAAGGGTATTAATATGAGGAACGGCATATAATTGTTACATTTGTAACCATATTTGACACTTAATCTTTTTCAAGTCTCTTTTAATTTATAACATATCCAAAATGTGTGCACACCAACTTAGGTGGATGTTTGAATGTGTAATCTATTGGTTTCTAACTGTACACCTCATACACTCAACCTTGTACACTTGAGGGATAATGGCAAGCAATGATGGAAAACTTACTAGAATATCATTGTAGCTAGGGAAAGGTTTTTCATAAGGATGAAACCAAATGTATAAAATGACTAAGAGGCATCTACATAGGCTATGGTTAACTCCCTTTTACTTTTGGCTCTACCTGAACCAAGGTGGGAGAAACTAAAGGTTAGCTTGCTCACATGGAGGTATTTTAAAATTCAATCTCCATGTGAATTATTTGGATAAAGGATAAATATGACCAGAACACAACCAAGTTTTCACACTTTAACCATGAAGGTTTATCACACAAAATTCACAAATCCTCTATGTCATACATAAGCTACTAAAGATAGATAAGGAGATGACTACAATCTTCATTCTATAAAATATTCAACAACAATGGGCAAAATAGAAAATTGCAACACTAGAAATTAAATCACAAACTACAAACACACTTCAAATATGCAAGATCTTATGTATTTTTAAGGAAAGTAACACTTATAGTATGCAATAGAACGTGTTATTTGTAGGGTAGGATAAGGTAGGACAAGTTTATAGTTAATTATAAAATAGAGGGTGGTGTGATGGTGGATTCCAAATAGTAAGGTATCTAAGAGAGTTTCACGACAATGATTTCTTAGTAAAGATGTAAAAAAATTCAAATGAAATTTAATGGTAAACACTAGATGATCCCTAAAATCCTAGAACATATACTAAAAATAGAATCTCAAATACTTTCTCCTACTAGATTCATGAACCTAGGGTGCCCTAAAAAGGTATTCAACAACACATTTTCAAAGATAACTATAGAAAGGGATTTATAATCTAAGTACATGCTCAAAATGATAACCAGTAATTAACATAATCCAAATATCCAATCAAGAGAAACTATAAAACGTATTATGTCATTTCATTAATAGGATACAATAAAGAACCACAAACATTTTCCAATGACTTGAAAAGAAATATTACAAAATCAACACTTAAAAATGCTGCCATGGGGACAAGCATGGAGAGATGTTATTTTTACAAGGGAGATAGATAAATGCCCTCAAAACTTGCTAATAGTTATATAGATGAAACCACCTTAATAAGAGAGACAAGATATTCACACCAATTGATCCTAAAAAATTTCTATAAAACCTAGACTTGGAGAAAATGGATGCCTAAAATGACCTAAAACAACTAGCAACAACCTTAGAATAAAAGACAAAACCTATATTTATACAACTTCAATCCTACCCAAATCTAGGACTATGGGCTAAAATTTAAAAAAATTACATAACAAACTTTTCCAATCCCATCAAGATGCTCCTAGATAGAATATTAATTTTGTTATGCTTGATATCTTCATCCATTTTCAAGAAAAATCATTATTGCAACTACGTCTACAAGGAATGATGAGGACTTGTAACTACCTAGAGATGCTCTTCACCACTTGCTTGCATATCTAGAGGGAGAAAAACATTTGAGGAGCCAAATATACATTGTACCTATATGGAACTACCTAAAGATGCCCTTTCACACATGACTGGAAGGTAAATTACATGTCAGAGGTTGAACAAACTTTGTTATTATTTACCACTACGTGGAGATGTTAATGAATAATTACCTTCATAGCTGGAACCTCTTGGATATCTACCTTATTTTTGTGCATGTCGTGGTACAATGTATTCTTGTAATGATGGATCAAGAATGATCTAGTTGTGACATAAAATAAAAAATGATTCATGATCATGATTGGAAACATTATCTCTAAAATGGCTCATGGACCTTCTTCTATACTTTGACACATTATCTAACAAAGAAAGCCATAAAATTTAACTTTAATATCAAATATTACCCCATACCAACATTTAGCATGTTATATTAGATCAAACTAGGCAATCATAGGCTCTAAGAGTGACTAATGGCTCTATTCTAGACACTTGCCATTTCCTCATGTAATCTAGGCCCTTTAAATTTTTTGTCTTGGCTCACACTATTAGATCTTGCTAGGTTAGATCAACATGTGTCATTATATTTTTATTAAAGGATTAAACAACAATAGTTGCTCAATACTTTGCATAACATGGTTACGATGCATGTCATCATCACATTCACTTTGGGCTTGGTTTGAAACTTTGAATTAATGTGCCTCATTGATTGGAAGGTGTACACTTAACTACATACCATCAATCAATGAGAACATGCTCAAACCTTACCATGAAATGTAATCTTGACCTTTTGAGTTTGAACTTGGACCATCCAATATTGATTTCTTGATAAAACATGCTCCATCAGATCATGATCTAAGGGATGGGGCATCATTAGATATTGCCTATTCTTTTCCCTAAGGATTTTCCACTTAGAATCACTGTGGGATTCATATGTACCCTCCAGATAATTACTACTACTTTGAGTGCCCACATGCCATGTGGAAGTATCTTATTTGATCTCAGGTCTCATTGAACTATCAACTATAAGTTTGCACCATCAGATCTTTGAAACATCTCAAAATTTAAATCATGCCTCATGAGCTCAACACTTGTCATGCCTACACTTATCCTAATTTCCTTTGACTATTCATATTTGATAATGCATCATCAGATCATCTTGTTTTATGCAAATGCATGTCATTAGATTTGCCTCTATTTGAAAACAAATAGTTATTTCATAGGGTCTAAAATTTATGCTCATGTAACCATCCTGAAACATTTGAATCCCAATGACTACCTACCATATCTTAAAGTTTATGTCCATGCACCTATCAAAAGACATGCATGA
Source organism: Torreya grandis (assembly GCA_037957365.1). Taxonomy (NCBI): domain Eukaryota; kingdom Viridiplantae; phylum Streptophyta; class Pinopsida; order Cupressales; family Taxaceae; genus Torreya; species Torreya grandis. Next base: position 1,537,659 of record JARHVA010003648.1, read on the forward strand.
GACCATCATACTTGTAATTCATAAATATTTCTTTGGGGACTTTGTTCCATGGTAATTTTGATTACTGGGCTCTTTGTCTTTGGCATTCCTATTTACTTTAGGACTTTTATCTTCAGCTTCTCTTTATTCTTGACACTTCTACTATTGTATTTTCTTTGTAAAAATTATCCCACAACAATTCTTTTGGGCATTATATCAAGATAATTATCTTGGACAATATATCTGAGACAATTTCCCTAAAGAATTTAACTTCACACTTTTCTCATAAGAATTAAGCAATTGGATTTTTACCTTTGTCAGAACAATTGTTTCAAATATTTTGTCTGAAATAATTTCCCCAAAGAAAATAGTCTCTTGCACTTTTACCAAAGGAATTGGGCATCTACACTTTTTCTAAAAGAATTAAGACTTATCTCCTTTTGTCTTCATTAGGATAATTATTTTAGACATTTTATCTAAAATAATTTCCTCATATAGATTGAACTTGGTGTTTGCCCAAAGAAATTAAATTCTTTCAGACCTTTTGCTTAGGCATAATGCCCAAAAAAAATAACACTTCTTCTCCATAACAACTTTACTAAAAGTATCTTTTGAGACCTTTAAACATACCCTTCAGATGTTTTTTCAAGGGTACTTGCCCTAAGAATTGCCCTTCGGCCTTTTGGAATGGCCCTTTATATCTTCTAAAAGTGCCCTTTAGACTTATTGAAAATGTCCTTCACCCTCTAGACTTATCCTTTGAAATTTTTATAGCTACCCTTTGGGAATTTTGCAAGGGAAAAATTCCCTAAGGAATAATCCTTTGGAAATTTTGCAAAGGCAAAAATGATGATTTAGCAAGTATCCTTTGGGAATTTTGTAAGGGAAAAATGATCAAAATAAATGACCATTCAAAAAATTTGCAAAGGAAAAATGACCGTTCAAACTTTTTTTAAGTACTTTAGTCGAGGCAAATAAGTCCTTACAAAAAATTTGGGATTTTTGTGTAGGCAAAATTCCAGAAGGGTAAGTGCCCTTTGGATTTTTTACCATAGGCAAAATTTTTGAAACAAATAAGACTTAACACTTTTTCTAAAACAAAGGATTTCTTTCAGGCCTTTTGTGCAGGTAAAATGCCTAAAGGGAAAGTGCCCTTTAGACTTTTTTCTATGGAAAAAAGGTTTGAAACAAATGACCCTTAGGATCTTTTATGAAACACTTAGCCCAAAATAAATAAGACATTGAATTCCTTTAGACTTTTTGTAGCAAACAAAATGTTTGATGGAAATAATTCTTTCAAATTTTTATCTGAGATAATAAGCCTAAAGACCTATTTTCATTAAAAATTGTGTTCATGCAAAAAGATTGAAAAGTATAAGGGAAAAACACCCTCACCAAACAAAGGAATTATGTAATTTTTACATGAATTTGACCTTCCAAAGGAACACCTACATATGGAAGTTGGGCTAAAGACCTAAGATTTTACACTTGACAAGGGCCCAATTGCTTTAGTGTAATTTTGGGCACTAACACTAGCTCTCACTTGGGGATGCATACCCCATATGGGTGTGAAAAGAACCATAGAATACAAGACCAAGTGCCAATCCATTGGGCTATAGACTCAAGACTTGGAAGTTTTTAGAAAACTTATATGAAGGATCAAAAAAACATGGTAGACTTAAGAAAATAGATTAAGAGGATCTAGAAATGAAGACACAATGGAATACAAAGGGAAACTATACAAATAAGGCCCAAAATAGAGGGGAAACAAAATAACAAAAATATAAAGAAATAAAACACTATATAATATGGTACAAAGTTGTAGATGGACTCAACCAAGGAAGTATTTTAAATGTCTACCATTGATTGGTAGCTCTAGTATTTCACCATCCAAATCTATCAACAAGAAAGTATGCTCCCCAATATTATAATCAATGGGATAAAGACCCATCCACAAGGCATAAAACTTTCCATGTTTTCCTTTCTCCTCATGCCTAATGTCCCAAAGCAAAACTAGATCACCTACTTAGAAGGTTCTTGGAGTGACCTTTCTATCAACTACTTTCTTTAGCTTCTCCTTAAACTTAAAGTGTCTTTCATGAGATTTTCTTCAAATTTCATGAAGCTCAATAATCTGGTTCACCCAAATTTCATAGTGGTGGTTCTACTCATCATCCTCTAGTTGATGCATGAGATGATAAGTAGGCAGTTATAAATTTATAGGTAGAAATAATTGAGCTTCATAAACAAGCTCAAAAGGGATTATACCTATATCTTTCTTAGGCATGATCCTATCATCCCACAAAGGAAACTTCAGCCATTCACCCCACTTATTATTATTTTCTTTCAATGTTTGTTTGATGATCTTGAGCAAGTTATTTTTACTTGATTTTGCTTACCCATTCCCTTGGTGTTGTAATTGGAATTGTATATCAATTAAATCCCATATTCTTTACACAATTTCACCAAAAATTTAGCTTTGAATATCATAGTATTTTTAGCAAAAAATTTAATAGGCACACCAAATTTATAGATAATATAATTTAGCAAAAAAATTATGACTACTTTGTGTGTTTCTTTCTTTATAGGGATTATTTCAACCCATTTGGTGAAGTAATCAGTTGCAAATAGTATCCACCTATGACTAGGTCTTGATGAATCAATGATTTATCTAATGAAATCCATTACCCATTATTTGAATGTGCCTTCAATCATCATGGGTTACAAAGAAAGAGAACCTGAAGCTTTCATCCTCCCAATAAAGGATTGACATTTATCATACCTTTTGATTATCTGAACAACTACTTAAATAATGATGGCCATTAATAATTAGCTCTCAATATCTTATTAGTTATAACCTTAGGTGTAAAATGGACACCACAAACTCCACTATGGAATTTTTCAATCAAGACTATAGTCTATTCTTCTAGCACACATCTTAGGATAACCCCATCTAGATTCTTCCATGCTAGTCCATACTCAGTCAAGAGGTGTTTTTAAGAGACATGTTTAATAATTATCCTTTGATTCTTATCTACGTTAAGGGGCTGGTTCATATTTTTCAAGTAGTAAACAATGTATCTATACTATGGAGATATATTAAACTAACTCAAGGAATTATCAACATTAAAAAAATTAGTGTTTACCTCAATATCTTACAAATTAGTCTCATACATAAGTTTAGATAGACCCATCCCCCTTACTAGCTTGGTGGTCTAAATATCCATGTCATACTCTTGTAAATTGTTGACCCACCTACACCTCTTGCTGGATACTTCAATCTGAGTTAAAATGTCCTTCATCATGGTGTGTGGGATGTAGGAAATGATTTTTGAACTCAAAATTTATGGCTTACACATTTTAATATCTTTTAAAAGAAGTGAAAGCTTATTTCTCCATGATGATGTAGTTCAATTCAAGACCTTGCATATCTTTTCTAAAGAAAGTTATGGGTTGCTTATGACCTTCTCATTCTTTTTCAACAAAATATTAGCAACAATATAGTATGATGTAAGAGAGAATAAATGAAATGGCTTTGTGTAATCAAGACTAGCCAAAATAGGGGTAGACTTTAAATCTCCCTTGATGCCACTGAATGCTTGCATATCCTTCTCTTCCCACTTGATGGTCTAGTCCTCCTTATAGAAGTAATAAGTAGAGTAATCACTACAAAATTAGACACAAACCTCCTTACAAAGTTAATTTTTCTAAGGAAATAATAAATTCCTTTCTTGGACTATGGTATAGGCACTTTATCAATGGCTTCTACCCTTTTGAGGTCAATCATGACACTATCTTTGGATGCTATATATCCCAAAAAGTTGGCCTTATATACTCTAAAGTGGCACTTCTTGGGATTAAGTGAAATGTTGAACTTCTTACATCTAATCAACACCTTCTCAAGATGTTCCAAATGTTCTTCTCTTATTTTGGAGTACACATTAATGTCATCCTAATACATAGCAATGAACTCGTTAATTATCCCTATAAAAATTGTGTTTATAGTTTGTTGGAACATTGCACCAACATTCATCAACCTAAAAGGCATCCTCATATATACATAAGTGCCACAAGGAATTATGAACATGGTATTGGACCTCTCATATTCCTTGACCATAGCTTAGTTTTAACTTGAGAAACCATCCAATGTGGATAACATTTCTAATCTAGTAACACTTTATAATAGGTTATCCATATTGGGTAGGGGATAATTGTCTTTTAAAGAAGTTTTGTTTAGATTTATAAAATCCACACACAAGAAAATGTCACCTTTTTTATTCTACATAGGGACTAAGTTTTCCATCCATGATGAATATCTGATGGGCTGAATAATACCACTATCCCTTAGCTTCATTAATTCATCCCTCATATTGGTGGCTAAGATAGGGTTAATGGGTCTATATTTCTACTTGAAATGCTTGATATCAAGATGTAATGGGTTGGCATGCAAAAAAAAGTCTCCCTTATATGTTTTTAGCTTAGAATAAGACCAAACTAAGTAATCCTAGTACTTCCTTACTAGATGCCTATAATCTTTCTTCTTATTTGCACTTAAGTGAGTACCCAACCAAACCTTTCCTAAATTCTCATGAGAACCCAAATTGTATTCAGTCATGTCCTTTAAAATAAATGAGTCTCTCTACTTGATTATATTAGCTCCATCAAAAGATGCCTCCAAAATCACCAATCCCCTTAGTATTGTGTTTGTCTTCAACTGAATGATGTCTTTCCCAAACAAAGTTTCTTTCCCATCATTGACCTAAACCATCAATTCCAAGTCTATCATTTGATCATCAAACTCAGCCTCATAGTTTAGAAACCTCTTAATTTGTTCATCATCATCACAAACTTGCCAATGATGAAGATTATCTAGGATTGAAAAATAACCTCCACCTGATACTGACAATGAGGGCTCATATTTTTAATGTCAAATTGAGTGCCTAACCTTGAAAATATGTTAGCTACCTAGTTGAAACCTCTATCATGATAGCATAGATTGAATGCATCAAAAAATTCAATCAAATCCTAGACATCATTATGATATTATTTTAACCTTTTATTTTTCATGGAAAAATCACTACAAACTTTCTTTACCACTAACTCAAGATTAGCCTTAACAGTCAAACATTTAATTCCATATTCATAGGCAATCCTTAGACCAAGCAAGAGTGACTCATACTCAATAGTATTTTTAGTGCACTCAAAATAAATCTATAAAGAAAACATAAAATATCTACCATTGGGGGAATAGAATACAGCCCATTTATATTTCTAATATTGGAGCAAGCCCCATCAAAGCACATCTTCCAAACTGTATTTTCTTTGTCAAGCTCAACATCTAAAATAATAGGTTATTTACTAGTATCAACATTGCCAATAAAGTTTCCTAAATCAACATCCATGTATAACACTTCATTGAGAGCATGATTTAGATCTTCAGTCACATGTAGCATCTTTGGCTATCTATAAATTTTGACCATCTTACCCTCCAAATTAATGGTCACATATGAAAGGTCCCTCTACACACTTTCACCCATGTTGGCAACCCATTTATGTGACAATATCATCCCTTCATTTAGGTCAGAAATCTATGAATACCACATCCATATTCAATTACTTTCCAAGATGAACTACCAATTTTACCACCAACCCCTTAAATTTTCCAAAAACTAGAACTTCTCATGAGTCCATGACATAACAATTGCCAAAGGCTAACATGATCTTCACTCCAAACTCATTAAGGACACCCAAGGTCATCACATTACAAAAATATCTAGAATCAAACATGAAATTATGAAAAATTAGACCATTGATGATTAGATTCATATAAAATGGATCCATATTCACTTGGATCTCCAATAATGCAGTCCCCAAATAGACCTCTATAGCAAGTTTAATAACCTCTTCTGATTCTTCATCTTCTTCTAGGGATGATTAGGGTAACTCAACTTCATTTTTAGCTAACCTCTCACCAAATTTTAAATATTCAAAGGCCCTCTTCCTGTGTTCATGTATCCTCAATAACTCAATAAGTGGCACAATGATTGTTATTTGACTCAACACTTGATCCATATCACATACACTATATTGAGGAAGAGGTGTATTTAGTGGAAGGGAAACAAAACCTTCAGATGGAATATAGTCACTCAAGGTTTGAAATGGAGTAGGTTATGATGGATTAACATTTTTTAAAGTAGCCTTTAAATGTGGATTTTGTTTGATCTCGTTAGTACCCTTGGGGATGCTAGAAAATATGGGTGTTTTATTGCTCTTAGTAGGATCACCTCTAGGTTTAACAGATTATGTCATAGGTGATATCTTGGAAGCTTTTTAGACTATTGTAGGTTTATTTGCTTCCTTTATTCCATTCCATATCTTTGAATTTGTAGGGGTAGTGTCTTGAGGATTAGCACTTGGATGCCTACTTCTTAATTTGTACTCTTTTTAGGCAACTTCTGCATTAATTAACAACTACCTATCCTCAACTGATGGATTTCCCTAGGATATTTCTTGATCATCATAGAGTGCAAGAGATTAAAATCATGAATAGGAAATTAATAGGCTTGTGCCATTAACATCATAATTAAATTTAAAAGTAGGGGAATTCTCCATTTCAATATCACTCCAAAATTGATCAACCATAGTCTCATCCAATAATTCCATGGAGGCAATTGATTCCTTTTGAGGACTTTGAAAATCAAACATAAAAATCTCATATTCGAATGATGCATATTAAAATTCATCTAGCTCTTCATCAACTTGCTCAACAGTATCACATGGAGTGTGTGGAAGGAATCACTTATCACATCAATCAATGTCTAAATCAAAATTCATAGCATTTACCTTAGCATTTAAAGGATCAAGCACCTCCTTTTTAGACCCTTTGTTTTGATTTCTTTCCATTATATATTCATGTGCAGGCTTCTTCCATTTGTCATTATCTCTATGGTGGAAAGTAGTACCCCTTTATAATTTATTTACATTCAGAACTTTCTCATAGATGGTAGATACTTGAGGCACCCCCTTTTCATCTCTAGCCAACATGTATGACATTTATTTGATAGAAAAGGCCAAAGTTTTGATAGTCTCCTCCAATTTGGTTGTCTTTGTGGGCTATGTCTTTTTTGGGTTGACCAACTTCACATCATCCCACTTTTTCAAGGGATTTATGATAGCCTTAATTTTGTTCTCAATTTGGATGGCCATACTGAACACCAACCATAGGTTAGGAGGAGCGTTATCCCTCAAGAAGTATGCAACCTTCATATCAATGTCATCATAATACTTTATCAAGCATGTTGTGTTGTTAGGCCTAATGTTTTTGGGTAGCTACATCATAGTCTTTTTTAACCAAGTGTTGAATTTCTACACACACTCATTAGGATGCTTCTTGATATTTTCAAATTTAGCTAAGAGAAATCTTGGATAAATCCTAGTACCATACTAAAGTCTAAAAACATTTTGCATCTCTTCCCATGAATCAATACATCCAATGGGAAGGTAATTAAACCATTCATTATCATCTCCTCCAACATGTGCACAAATAATTTAATGCACACATCCTCATACTAAACATCATAATCTTGAATAATATTTCAAAAGGCCTTTAGATGCTGATCACCACTCACTGCATTGTTCCCTTGGAATTTTGAGAGGCATTTCCTAACTTCATTTATGATTTCATTAGGATAGCCTTCCATCTCATCAAAATTTATAGACTTGAATCTGGGAATGCAGAATGCATGATGTGAATTCTCCTCTTAGTCCCTATGACTCATGATTATTTCAATAAGAGGTTCAAAAACAAATGAAAAGGGGATATGAAGGGGTGAATGAGGTGGAATTGGTTGATCAGACTGGGGAGGGGATTTAACTAGTTGAAAAGCAGCTCAAAATAAATAGGACTATGTGTTTGAAACTCAGTAGAAGAGCTATGATAGTCCTCAAAAATTGGGGGTCAACAAAGATCTTAAGATTATCAGAAACTAGACAACCTTATTGGTTGAGCTCTACCCCTTAATAGGCTTCCATTTTTATCCCCTTCTCATTTGAAAAATACCTAAGGGAGAAATAAGTCTCTTAGATAGGTCACCTTTAAAAGATGATCTTAGTCCTTCTAGCTTTGCAAACAAGAATATCCTCAAAATTGAAAGTTAGCAAATATTCAGAATAGGCACCAATTTTTTTTGAAACCAAAAGATAAAATGAAGTCACCACTAGAATCAAAATTCTAGAATATAACACTTGACAAACTATTTGTGATATAAACTAAAATTAAACTTGTTGAAGTTTAATGAGATAAAGAAAAAAGACACTAAAATTTTCAAAATATGTTCAAAAGGGAAAGGACACCTTCCAACATGTAATGTTAACATATCTTTACAATAAACCCAAAAAAATTCAAATTTTCAAACCTTAAAAAACATCATGGTACATCCCTAGTAGAGTGTTATGATGTTGACAACCAAGAGAGTCAGATCAATGTATTAACAACAGAGAACTTTATAAGGTGAAATAATCACATTTCTTAGAAAGAGTGTTTGGCAAATTGGGTGAAAAGAATTACCCCTAATAATGGTGCCAAAAGAGTGTTGGTTCTCAGTTCTACACCTCATAAACTTGACCTTGCATACTTGAGGGATAATGGTAAGCAATGATGAAAAACCTACTAGAATGTCATTGTAGTTAGGGAAGGGTTTTTCATCAAGATGAAATTTAATGTAGAAAATGATTGAGAGGCACCTACATAGGGTATGGTTATCTCCCTACTAATTTTGGCTCTATATGAACCAAGGTGAGAGAACCCATGGGGTATCTTGCTCACATGGAGGGATTTTACAATTAATCTCCATGGGGATTCTTAGGATAAGGGATAAATATTACTAGAGCATAATCAAGTTTGTGCACTTTACCCATGAGGGGTCGTCGTACATAAGATAATAAAGATAGATTAGGGTATGACTACAATCTTTACTCTATAAAATATTAAATGATAGGGGCAAAATAGAAAACTACAACACTAGAAATTAAATCACAAACTACAAACACACTCTAAATATGCAAGATATTTTTTTTAAGATAAGTAACACTTATAGCATGTAACAAAGAGTGTTATTTATAGGGTAGGATGATTTTATAGTTAATTATAAAATAGAGGGTAGCATGTTGGTGGCTTCCAAATAGTAGGGTGTTTAGTAGAGTTTCATGACAATGAGTTTTTAGTAAAGATGTATAAAAATTCAAATGCAAGATAATGGTAAACACTATATGATCCTTGAAATATTAGAATATACACTAAAACTAGAATCTCAAATAATTTCTCCAACTGTATTCATGAACCCTAGGTGCCCTTAAAAGGTATTCAACAACACATTTCCAAAGATAACAATAGAAAAGGATTTATAATCTAAATAAATGCTCATAATGAAAACCACTAATGAACACAACCCAAATATCCAATCAAGAGAAACTGTAAAACATATTATTGCATTTCATTAATAGGATATAATAAAGAACCATAAACATTTTCCAATGACTTGAAAAGAAATCTTACAAACATCAACACTTCAAAATTTTACCATAGGGACAAGCATGGTGAGATTGATCTTATGATAAGGGAGATGAACATTCTTTTAAATCTTGTTTATGGTTATATAGATGTAACTACCTTAACAAGAGAGATAAGATCTACACATAGCAATTGATCCCAATTTTTTTTGTAGAACCTAGACTTGGATAAAATGGATGCCTAAAATGACCAACAATAACCTTAGAACAGAGGATAAAGCCCCTATTTATACATATTCAATCCTTCCCAAAACTAGGACTATGGGCTATAATTTGCAAAAATTACATAACAAACTTTTATAGTTCTAAAAATATGCTCCTATCCATAAAATGCCTTTTGGTACACCTCAGATCTTCATCCATTTTCAAGAAAAATCATTATTGCAACTACCTCTACAAGGAATGATGATGACTTGCAACCACCTAGAGATACTCTTGACTACTTTCTTGTATAGATGGAGGGAGAAAAACATTTGAGGATCCAAATAGACTTTGTCCTTATGTGAAACCACCTAAAGATTCCTATTTACACCTTCCTAGAAGGTGAATTACATCGTAGAGGTCAATAAAATTTATTATTGTGTTTAACTACCTGGAGATGCTAGTGAATTGTCACCTACATAGCTAGAACCTCCTAGAAAACTACCTTACTTTTTATGCATGCCATAGAATACCTATTTATTGAAATGATGATTTAATAATGATCCATTTATGACATGAAATATAAAATGATTTGTAATCATGATTGGAAACATTAAATATGGAATGGATCATGGACCTTCTTCTATGCTTCAACTCATTGTCCAACTAGGAAAGAGCCATTAATTTTAACTTTAAGATAAAATATTGCCCCATACTAATATTTGGCATGCCATATTTGATCCAAATAGGCATTCATAGGCTCTAAGAGTGACTAATATCTCTATTCTAGACACTTTTCACTTCTTCATGTAATTTGAGCCATTTGAAATTTTGGTCTTGGCTCACACCATTGGATATTACTAAGTTAGATCAATGCATTCCATTAGATTTTTATCAAAGGATCAAATTCCATTGGTTACTCAATACTCTATATAATGTGGTTAAAATGTGTGTCATCACCACATTCACTTTGGGCCCAATTTGAAACCTTGATTTAATGTACCCAATCGATTAGAAGGTGTACACTTAAATATAAACCATCGATCGATGGGAACAAGCTTGACCTTCTAACTTTGAACTCACACCATTTGATCTCAATTTCCTAAGCAAATGCACTTCATTAGATCATAATCTAAGTGATGGGGTGTCATTAGATATTTACTATTCTTATCCCTAAGGATGTGTCACTTGGTAGCCTCATAGGTTTCCTATGTAACCTATAGATAATCCCTACTACTTTTATCACCCTCATGCCACATGGAAATTTCTCAACTTATCTTGTGTCTTGTTGAACTATCAACTACTAGCTCACATCATCAGATCTTTAAAACATGCTCAAACTTTAAATCATGCCTTGTAATCTTGACATTTTTTATGCCTATGCTTGTCTTGATTTCCTCTAACTATTCATATTTGATCACACATTGTTAGATCATCTTGATCCATGCAAAAATATGTCATTGTATCTACCTCCATTTGAAAACAAATGGCTATTTCATGGGGTCTAAAATTTATGCTCATGTGACCATCCTGGAACATTTGAATCTCAAAAACTATCTACCATATCTTAAATTTATTGTCTATGTACTTGTAAAAATATGTCCATGAGACCATCATACCTATAATTCATAAATATTTCTTTAGGGACTTTGTTCCATAGTAATTTTGATTAGCAGGTTCTTTGTCTTTGGCATTATTTTTTGCTTTAGCACTTCTATCTATGGATTATCTTTATCCTCAATACTTTTGCTTTGGGATTTTATTCAACATAATTATCCCACAATAATTATTTCAGGGATTCTATTAGGACAATTTTCTTGGATAAAATGTCTAAGATAATTTCCCTGAAGGATTTGACTTCACACTTTTCTTGGAAGAATTGAGCCTTCAAATTTTTACCTTTGTCAAAACAATTGTTTTAAACATTTTATCCAAAATAATTTCCTTGAATAAAATATTATCTTGCACATTTTCCAAAGGAATTGAGCCTATGTACTTTTTCCAAAAGAAATAAGACTTATCTCCTTTTGTCTTCTTTGAGACAATTATTTTGGACATTTTGTCTAAAACAATTTGCCATAGAAATTAAACTTGGTGCTTTCTTGAAGAAATGCAATTCTTTTGGACCTTTTACTTAGGTAAAATGCTTGAAGAAAATAAGACTTATTTTCCATAACACCTTTGCTGAAAGTATCTTTCAGGCCCTTTAAACATAACCTTCAAAAGTTTTGTCAAGGGTACTTGACCTATAGAAATGCCCTTCAACATTTTGGAATGACCCTTTAGATCTTCTGAAAGTGCACTTTGGACTTATTAAAAATGTCCTTCATCATCCAAACTTATCCTTTAAACTTTTTCTAGGTACCCTTCAATAATTTTTCAAGGGAAAAATGCCCAAAGGAAATAATCCTTTGGAAATTTTGTAAAGTCAAAATGATTCTTCTACAAGTGTCCTTTGGGAAATTTTCAAGGGAAAAATGCCCAAAATAAATAACCATTCAAATTTTTTTAAAAGTCAAAATGACCCTTCAAAAATTTTGTAGGTACTTTGGGTGAGGAAAATAAGTCTTTACAATTATTTTGGGCTTTTTGTGTGGGCAAAATTCTTGAAGGGTAAGTGCCCTTCAGATTTTTTGTTGTAAACAAAAAGTCTGAAACAAATAAGACTTGGCACTTTTTTATAAACAAAGGATTTATTTTTAGCCTTCACACAAAATGCTAGAAGGGCAATTTCCCTTTTGAATTTTTTCTATGGATAAAAATTTTGAAAAAAATTACCCTTCAGATCTTTTGTGAAACACTTAGCCCAAAATAAATAAGACATTGAATTCCTTTGGACCTTTTGCAGTAGACAAAATGTCTAATGGAAATAAGTCTTCAGAATTTTTGTTCGAGACAAAAAAATTGAATACCTATTTCTATCAAAAATTATGTTCGTACAAAAATACCTAAAAGTATAATGGAAAGATACCTTCACCAAGCAAAGACCAGACAAAGGACTCAGGCAATTTTTACATTAACTTGACCTTCCAAAGGAACACTTAGAGATAGAAGTTGGGCTAAGGACATAATATTTTACACTTGACAAGGGCCCAATTATTTTAGTGTAATTTTTGGCACTAACATGTAACCTCACCTAAAATGAGGCCTTAAATTCTCCCCAAGGTCTATATCTACCCAACCATGGTGTACTAGATAATCTAGTCGATAACTATGAAACTGTTCTAATACAAGGGGTCTTTGTTGGTTTCAAAATATAAATTTTGATTTAGATATTAATTAATTATATGGAAGTGAATTTTTTTTACATTTTTTTGATATTATTTAGATTGAATTGTGTAAAATAAATAACATGTACAATTTTCTTAATAGTAAAATCAACATTTCAATGTTTTAGTAAAAATAATACAATTGATTCTTATATATTCATCCATTCATTTCAAACATAACATATAATAGTGCATTAATAACAATAAATGATATATTTAAGTCAAAATGTATGTGATAAGTATATTTCTCTCAAATTTATATTAAACCCTAGCTTCAAAATTCATAAAAAGGTGAAAAAAAGGAGAAAATAAAAAAAATCCTATTTCAATGTATCCAAAAATGATGTTCCTAATCGAATGAAACCTATGAAATCAATATCCTACTTCTGTAGTGATTGCACAACCACCAATCTATATGATGAAAGTGAGCAAGGAAAGACAACAACAAGAAATAAAATAACATATCCACACTATTTAACATGCAAAAAATGAAATATAACCTTCTCTACTTCAATTAATAGAAATGATTACTTGAATAACACAAGTTTGGGTTGCATTCATCAGTTAGTTAAAATTTAAACAACATAATAGTAGTTTCATAAATATTAGGGATAAATTAGATTACTAAATAAGAAAATTACATGAGAAAGATTGTTTGGTTTAATATCTCTCTAAGGATCAACAAAGAGCCAACCCAAACTAAGACTTCCAAGTCAACATATATATAAAATTCCATGACAAATGGAAGGTTTTATACCTCTAAAATATAGTTGAGTTCTATTAATGTATTCACCAATTCTCATTTCCCTAAAAAAAACTACATTCCATTCCATTTTGCCTACAAAATAGAAAAAGAAACAAGTTAAATTTTCACATTAAAAGCAATTTCAACAAAACATGATATAAGAATGCAAACATGTATTAATACATGATATATTTCATAAAATGGATTGTACCACTACATATAAGCTGTAACTAACTTACTAATTCCATAAGTGGATTGTAAAACATATCTCTAGTTCAAAATTTATGCTCCATAAATGAAAAATTGGTAGAAATGGCCTCCCATACCTATTTGGGCTTTGGAGGGAAACACATGCAATTTATAAATTTTATTTTTTATAATTTAATTGGGATTTGAAATATATATTAGCATGGCACCTAGGAATGGGAGGGTCTATAGACCTAATTAGAACTTTGAATGTTGGATAAAATTATGTTTTAACATTTTATGGGTTATAGATTGATTACAACTATTTGAAATTGGCTTACATGATTAACATTTTGTTTAGGGTTTAAAACCCCACACAAACTACAAAAAAAACCAATGGATAGGCCAAAAAAATAATCATGGTCTCAACCCTAATTAATGAAGAAAAGGAGTATTGGGGACTTTATATGCCTAATCAGTCTATGGGCTGACTAGGACTGAGCTCAAGGCTTACGAAGATTGATAGACCTAGTTGGGGATTTATCTTACACACCGTTATGAAAACACACACCATGTCACCTATAATTTATCAATTATTTCACCATGATAAATAGTGTGAATTATGGGCTTTAGGTCCTAAATAACTAATCAAATGTTTTTCTCCTATCAACACTACACTCTCAAAACTCACCAAGCTCACAAACCACAATCTAATTGCAAAAAATGTTTTGATTAGCATTAAGGGAAGAAAATGACAAGTTCCCAAACCTAATTACATTTATAAATAGGATTATGTCTATAATACTTAACCAAAACTAAGTAATACCTATTTGGATAAAAAGTTATTATTGACAAATGAAATGTCATTTTAATGATCTAAAGACCTAATCACGGCTCTAAAGTCTGATTATGTCTATAAACCCAAAAATTTGAAATGCATCTATAAGAGACCTACTTAGGGATATGAACATGTTTTTAAGTGAAAAATAAGTTATCCAAACCCATGTTTTTTGACCAAGTTTCTTATATTAAAATATTATACACGAGCATAGTCATCACATTAGAGTAGGTTTCAAGAGATAATTAGACATAAAAATGCAACAAACCCTAGAGTAGCTTATGAGACCTAAGGAAGAAAAAATTTCAAAGGTAAGGTAAGATGGTAAGAATCCACTTTAATTTTAAGTGTTTTATATGAATTTTTCTTTCATGGACATGGTATTCTTAATGGAGTGTTTTTTAGGACTCTGTTTAGCACATAAATCAATACAACACCTTAAACCAACTTAAGATAGATGAGACCAAATAGATCATGAGTGTTATTAGGAGTAGAGTAGAAATTAAAAAAGAGGGATACTATGATTTTTTAGAAATTATATCATGTTATGCAAGTAACAAAAATGGAAACCCTATTATAAAATACTATTGATTATTTTGGAATGATAGAAATATGTGTACAAAACCAGAATATGTAGCTGAGAAGTGAATGACTATGAAAATATTTGAGAGATAAAAATAAGGGAATAGATACAATATCAAATCTAATATACTCATTAACCTAGCATATGAAAATGAATTCACTACTACCTCATGAAATCTATAAGGACTAACTTCTACTACCTCAATCATCAATTTAATGAAATCTATCTAGAGAATGCTTACCTAGACATTGTTACACTCCAAATCAAACATCCATAGTGCTACATCCTGATTCCTATCCAACCAAAGTATCTGATTATCCATGGGTATTTATAGTTTAAAAATTTGGATTTGGTTATTTTTTAATAAGATTTGAGATATATGTTGTTATGGGACAGTAGGACATTGTTTAGGTTACATGTTTACATTGCTATGAGTTAGTTTTAGTGTATATATTTACATTAAGAACATGTTAGTTTTTTATTTCAGCTATATTTTATTATGTAATTTTATCATGATATTATGTTCTAACTACCTACTTTTTGTGAGGTTGACACAAGAGAACTCATCCCTTAGAGCATGATGGAGGGAGAGAATCATCATATAGGGTGATGTAGACGGAGCTGTTGGAGGATGACATAAAAACCAATTAAAACCCTGAACACACCACAATAAATAACATATGTTAGATGTATAATAAATTGGTTAACATAATGTATTTTGATGCCATTACATTAGATAGTTGTTTATACATAGTTTGATAGCATAGTTTAATGGTTTTGTATAATTTTCTTGTGTGACTAGTGTGTTAGTATAGATTTATGCTTAAGTGATCTTATCTTATGTGATTATGTTTATGACCATTAATGTTATAGAGATTAGCTTAATTTAGATTTATTGATTTAATTAATCTATCATGGAATTACAAGATGCTAATCAAATTAGTGAATTTACCGATTTTTATAATTAATATTTAATGATTAAAATTTTATAAATTTCTTATTGACAGTAAAAATGGGAAAAAGAGGATAAATTATCGAGATAGATAAAAAGGGGGAAAACTTTTTTAAAAAAAAAAGAAAAAAATAAAAAATAAATAAAAATAAAAACATTGAAAAAAATAGAAAATAATCATGGAAATACAAAAAGATGAAAAGTTATGTTTTCCTCATAGAAGGGAATAAGAGAATATATATGGAGATAGGTGGAGGAGTAAAAACCGGGGGAGGGGGGGTAGCATAGAGGTGAAGAAGGCAACATAATGAAAATGAGTAGCAGAGCAAATTATCTAGGTTGGTTATGTAAATACTTTTGGTGCATTCATGTTGGAAATTGTGGAAATATGGGTAAACCATGAGTTATAAACCTATAAATCTCTACATCATATATGTGAAACTAGTATAAATAGATTGTAAGTTATATAAGACTTAGTGTTACCTATATCAAAACCATTTAAATAGTGAATCAATTTTATACTAATTTAGATATAGTAGAAGGTGGGGTGGATCCCTCAAAACTTTGGTTGTCAACCCATAAATGACATAGAATTATCTAAGTTATAGAAACCCAATTTCTCTTTTTAGTGTCGTCTCCTATGTTCAATGCTATCCATTCCTCATTTTAAGAGAGGTTCTATCCCATCTAGGTCTTCCTTTGAAATCTATTCTGATCCTTTTTATATTTTGGATATCCAAGATTTAAGGATTTATATAATGGGATCTCCAAAACAATTCAAACATGATCTCAATTTCTAATCTAGGTAATATTTATTTATATAAAATAAGCATGTGTGGACAAGTTCATAGTGAGTTTATTTCTTATATAAAATATTATAAGTAGATCTTAGGTAATGGAATTACAAAATATAATAATTATAGATATAAATTATCTAGTTATTATATAAATGGCATAATTTTTTATAATAGTTTGAGCTATTTATCAGAGTTACAAATGGAAAAATGCTTGAATTACAGTTATCTAATTATCAATTTGATAATAGTTATCAAATTAGTGTTATCACTCTGATAATAGTTACAGATAAAATAGTTTTAATGGAATTTAACCAAATTATATAATCTATTATAAGAGATATTTATATAAAATGTTCAGTTCTTATATAAGACATTATAGTTATATAGCTCACTGATATATTTACAAAATCATCCAACAATCTAGCAACAAATTAGATATGCTACATCCATTTACTAAGTCCTAGTATAAGGATCACCAACCTAAAACACACCATTTAATGTATATTAAATGGACATTTAACAATCATTAATGCATTAATTATATATTTTAGTAACACAGTGATTAGTAATTACTAAGCTATACAACCTTAATGAATTGTATTAAATCATTGTAAATCGATTCTTGTATATAATTTTACAGTAATTTATGCATTAATTGCAATGACCTAGTATACTTATAGTTCTTTTATAATGGTAATTCCATTTATAAATCATATATTCATGCATACAATTAGCAGGTCATTGTAAGTAGTGATGTATAATACCCAATGATTTAGTGCATATCAATCTTTATTTTATTGAAATCTACCCCTTATTTTAGATCAAAGTATGTTGTTTTAAAATATATGGGTATACTTGATCTAAATAGTATTATATACCTTATATTTAATTATGCAATGATAATTAATATATTATATGGTATTTTCAATTATAATATTTTCAAATTATGTTATTATAGTTGATATATAAGAGTAGTACACTAGTTGGCAATCTGCATCAGCTAGGGCAACTTAATAGTTACATTAACTTCATCTATTATGCAATGAACATAGTGAGGGCAATGGTTAGAGGTTGATTGGTATAAATCCTATATAAAATTAGTATTTTTATCTAGATTTTATGTATATATATGATGAAAAAGGGACTAAATTATATAATCTAGATCATGGACTAGTATATACTCATAATCTTATAACTTGTTATGATCTTAATACAAAATACATATAATTTATGTTTAATAAATGCTTCCCTTAGTATACATTCATTCCCATTTTAGTATTGTATATGCTATAATTATGGGGATTATATAATTTCCACTACATAGTACTATTATGATTATATATATAGTAAGGATCCCATTCTTTAATGAAATAAGTATGTGGTTAAACTATACACGATTAAGTATTTTATCTAAATGAAATCAAATTTATATATTCCAATATATTGTGTGGAGTATATTTGTTTATTGTCATGGATTAGTGATATGTACATTCGTATATCAAATGAAACTTTATTGTATCAAGAGAAACATATTATTAAATACTTAAAAAATACTATGTATATAGAGTTACATATCAGGGTGAAAATATAGTTTGGTAGGGATAAAAACTATGGGGAAGTATTACCTTATTAAAAACTTTATCATATTAAATATCTTCAATGTATCTTATGAATGGGAAATGTATAACAATTGTTAAAATCATATGGAATTCTTGACTTAAAAATAAAGTTATACCTTAATATAGTATTTACATGTCATTTGAGTACATATATAGGGTGCATATTATGATGTAAAATTAGTTGTATATAGGATATATACTAATAGTAAGGGATGGTTAAATAAAGACAAAGTTTATTAGGGATACAAAACTATAAAAATATTAAAATAGTCTCTTAGAAATGGAATGAAATGTTTAAAAAATGAAAGATTATAATGAGTTTATGAGTTCTCTATTTTTATATAAATAGTATGACTGATTGTTAGTTTTTATATATTCATCATTGAACACTGATGTGTGGTACATATTATGAGAGTGTTAATATGTACAAGTGTTTAGACATATATCATATATAATAGTGCATCATGATGTGTTCCTATAAGTTATAGTAGTATGCATTTTAAACATAGGTTATAACCGAGTGTTATAATCATGTACTTGATTATTATTTATGATTTTGGGTCATTTGATTGTTGAAGTTATAAGTATGGTTATGTGTAATTATGTAGTTGTGTTCATATTTAATGAACTATGATATTATGGGATATCATAAAGTACTATAATATAAATGTATGTCATACCTGAGTGGTAGCAAACTATAATTATTATGTCTAAACTCACACATATGTTGATAGATTAAATGTATGTGTGTTGGTTATTACTATGAATATCATGTTTTATGATAGTTAGTATAACTTTTTTATGTCTACCTATAACCCTTGATAGTATAGTGAATGATCAGATAGAATGTTATGTGTTTTGTGGGAACTATAACTTGATTTGTTATATTTAATTTCTTGAATAGTAACTCATGTTTCCATCTATTTAAGACTATTTTATTAAGACTGATTATGGAAAATTACTAACACTAGACTATGATAATACAGGTTTTCATAGGGTGTAGTATGTCTGGAAACTAATTAGGATAATTATAATATGAATTTAAATGTGTGTTTATCCAAATGGTATAAACTATAATCATTATTTCTAGTGTGGGATAGAAAATAATGTGAGATTCATTCATATGTTTGATGGAATAAATGTATTCTTTTTGGTTACTCCTATGCTTAGCATGTTATGTGAATGATTGCTAGTAGAATTTAAACTATATGAATATTTTAGTTATATTATGTTCACCAATATCATCTTATTAATATTTAATAAGGAGAGACAAATTTCACTGGATTACAATGCCAGATGAAGGTAATCCAATTGAGTGGTGTGTATGAATTTTGACTGATCTATAGATTGGTATTATTTATTTTATTGAAAACTTTGGCCAAAGTATGTTTAGTGATACATTATAATTTCATGAGTATGATTTAAATGTTTGTGTTATATATTTCAATAGAATGGGTTCTCTATGATACACCACATGTTTAGTTTTAGAAATCATATAACATATGGGTACTTGTTTGTCTCTCTATATTCCCACACCATCACTATCTACTCATCCATGAAGGAAGGGCCATTCCTTGATGGGATTAGTATGGGGGATTATTGGTCCATAGTTGGTGTGGAAAATTACTCGAATAATACTCTCCCTCCACATAATAGTACTTACTTAGAGACAACACTTGAGATTGCCACAAATAATGAAGAATTTAGGAAACTATGCTCCAGGAAACCATGTATCTTATATATGTACATTTTATTATATTATATCTATTATTGAAACATTATCATGATAAGTTGTAGTTACTTATTCATTATGTATTGATAACAGTGGTTGTAGACATGTATTAGTTGTGACTAGTTAATTGTAATTACTTTGTATTTTTATCTTATGATGTATTTCGTATGATGTTAGTGATCAGTGATGTATGGTGTAGTGTACTTCATTTATATATTATCACACTTAGAGTTTTTAATTTAACCACTAGTTATATTCTCATGGTGTAATCTATTTATATTGTATGTGTTTAATATACAAAAATTCATATATTTCTAGGTAGACCCTAGTGAGATTGTTACATGTCATATTAGAGTTGTGGCTTGAACTCTAGGACCTAATGATTCCATTAGCATTTTTGCATCCTTCTATTTATAAAAAGGAAAATTGTGAATGTGTGTGGTACATTGAGTGTGTACGCTTAGGAGCATTCATACCATTTTAGATTTTTTAAATGGTTGGTTTATCGAGTGTCCCAATGGTGGTGGTTGTAATCAAGGTTAAGTAGGAAAGTGCATAACATAGTTCTTGAGTCATGAATAAGAAATTCATACAATATTTTATGATTATTTAGATTGACACCTTGAGAATGATTACATCCTTTCTTGTTAATCAAGTCACCTCTATCATTGTGTTTTGGGTTGTGAGTGATTAAAAAGCATGGGATGATTCTCACTTAAGTATATGTGATTTAATTTTTGTGTCTTATATACACTAATCTTAGGAGAAGGAAATCTTATAGGACCATTTTTATTTTGGTACCACCTAGTGCAGTGGGAATTTTATTGTAGTGGAGTGTAGATGTTTTAGTTGAGAATTCCTTTGTGTTAGGAGTTTGTTTATGATTTTACACCCCATATATTTATGTAAACTTGGGAAAAAGTGTCATTTCTCATAGTTATAATAGAGGCAATTTGTTACTATCTCACCTTCTTTTGACATCATTATAAGCCACTGAGTGCATTCATATTTTTATGATGGTGACTTAATTATTTCATCAAACATAAACTTATTTATAAAATATTTTTTTGACCTTATTCTATTGATTTTTTGGGATAATATCTTCTAATTCTTATTGAGAGAGAAGTTGTAGGATTGAATGGATTGAGGCATATTTTTGGTTAGTATTTCTCCTTCTAGTTGTGGAAGTAGGTTATGATACTCTTATAAGTTTGGTAAGTATGTAGTGATTTTTTCAACTTGGGTTGTAATGTTTTATTTTTGCCATATGAGGGTATTTAAGAGTTTTGTTTTTGAGATGATATTTCTCTACTTTATACTTGTGACTTATTAGGGTCACACTTACTAGTGTTACTTGTGAACTTTGACCATGAGGAGTGGAAAACCTTAAATTTATATTGGTTCTAGATTAATGTTTATAAGTTGATTATAGTTTTTATGCTATTATTTACCCTTTATTAGATTGATATTATTCTATTTTTACTTAAATCATGTTATTTTTAAGAGTTATCTATGTAACTTTCATCAATAATGAGTAGGGTATAGGATGTGTAGAACATTTTATTAGTCTAAAATGATTGAGATAAACTTTAACTTTTTGTGTGCTAGCGGAGCAAGGAGGGAGACATTATCTCACTAAGGTTGTAAGGACAATGTGATCCTTATCCTTTATATTTTATGTTAATTTTAACATTATTTCCTCTTAACTATGAATATAACAAAATAGGCTAAGCTATGAAATATGATATTAGTTATGTTTGGATAGTGGTAACTTAATATACATATAGAATGATTGTATGATTTTTGTATTATGTATGTTGGTACATCTAGAATTATTTAGCATATATTATTGCTTCCTATAGATTCCTCTAAGTGTATTAACACTTATCATTTTAGAATTCAAAGCATGAGTTGTAGGTTATGGTGATCTAGTCACTTGTGATGAAATAATAATAGAGCAAGCAAACTATTCCATAATATTTATAAACTTAGTGGTTTGGATCCACCTTGGTCCTCAATAATATTTTCACAAGATGTAGTAATATATATTGATATCATTAGGTTATGATAAAATTATAATATAATAATATTCTAAAATGATTATCCACATGGGCTTTAAGCTACAGTGATCTAGTTAAAAAAGCGAGAAAAGAGAAGGGTAGGGTAGAAATAAAGAGAACAAGCTACTAATCTTTACCTCAAACATCATGAAAAAGATAAAATTACAATTGTAAATACATTTAGCAAATGTATATCATGAAATAACATATGCCAAAATCATACCACACACCAATAAAGTATCTAAGGATAGTATGTAGAAATATAAGTAAGAACTAGATTTACTTTAAATATTTACTACTGCAATCAAATATCATGTGCACATCCTTATGCAAAGCAAATAAAATGAAGTAAACCCAATAATATTCAACTAATCTAAAATTTTCACAAATTAGAAACCCTGTATTAAAGATGCACATCCAAAATTATTTAATACCATTCAAATTTGAGATCTAGATAGACAATTGAGAGAGAATCTAAATAACAATTCACACAAGCAAACATGAGACAATCTTCTCAAAATTATTTGCTTATATTAATTTGTTTGAATTTTACACTATTTTGTAGCTAAAAAAATCTCTCCCTTTTACAAATGATAATGCACATTTTATAGGCATTAAGGAAGCATTTCGATCAATTGCCTTAACTTAAAAGTATATAAAATGTGAAGGACAATTGTCCTTTATAACAAGTTTCTAAAATACACTAAACATTCTAAAATAGACTAACCTTTAGGCAATGTGCTAACAAAATATGTATGCTTTTATAAAAGAATATCCCATTTTTAAAATTTTAAAATGTTTTCTCAAAAGATAATATCCTTAACCAATTGGTGGAACCTATGTTGATGAAGACTCTTACCTCTATTAAAGTAACCTCATCACTTTTTGATGTTGTTCATCAATTAACTTCAAGTTGATATATGGCTCAAGGAGGAGTTCATCTTCTTGATCTACCAAATCATCCAGGTCTCTATCATTTCTTTCTAAAGCCTCTTTAATGTTTTTCACCTTAGCTATCTTCTTTTATATAATTAGGATCATATCCATGATCTTATTGTTGTCACCTCCAGACTTACTTTGAATCTAATTTCTCACCTCCTGCATGACTAAGGTGACTCTATGCTTGGATTCATCATCAACCATGATGCCCATGAAGGTGAGATTTGAAGTCTTAGTAATCATGGCTCCTATGAGTTTTTTAATTCTATCTAGTAATTCCTTATCATCTTTGATGAGTCTCTCTAAGGATTTGGACTATGTACTTAGGTTTATGATTTTATCCAAAATTAAGCCCATGATGGTGTTGAGTGAGTAATGTTGATAGTCTTGAAACCAAGGATTTTATCCCATATCAAGATGCCAATAAAATCCTTGATTTTACCTTTAAAACCCTACCATTAGGTAATTAAACCCTTAAATGTTGTATCTTGCAGATACAGTGCACTTTTTCTTAGTTTTTTTTACTTTAGAGAGTCAAACATGTTATGGAATTATTTCTCAAACATTTTAATAGTGGAGTTAGGAACTAATAAAACTTCCTACTTATCTAAATCCTCATTATTCTTCTAAAGGTTATTTATTTATTATTTCAACCCCCTAATGCCAGTTTATAATTGAGCACTTTGAGCTTCTACCAACCTAAGTATATCATCTTTGTGGATAGGGTCCTCACCTGGTCTTTGGCCCCCAACTAGAGTCAAGCCAAAAAATGGCTCCACCTTCTAAAAAGTGAATTCCTCTCCACCCACCATCTCTTTCTTTATTTTAATTATTTATAATCTAGTATTTTGGGTCAAATTGGATACTTACTAAAGAGTGTATCATTTTTGGTGGTTCTAAGGCTTCCATTTGGGTGTTACCTGAAGATCTAGGAGGAACCATTTATCTTTCTTACTATTTTTGTTACAAAAACACTATCTAAGGCTTAAGTTCCTCATGAACTATGATGTTGGTAGAATTTATAATGGCCCATTTATGTTATAATGTTGGGATATTTTATATCTTTCCATAGGCAAACCATTTAGGAATGGTTGGATCATGAATTGGATTCTCGTCACTAAACATATTAATTTCATTGAAAGGGTGAGTGAGAGTTATTGTAGGCTTCTTATTTCCTAAAATAACCAATGATAATTCAACCTTTCTATTTTGAGGAGGAATAATTGGAACTAAGTCCAAAGTTATCTCTTTCCCCTTTTGTTTACTTACTTCCTCAACTTGGGGTTAAAGCTTTCTTTCTTGAGCTCCCTCTTCATCAGACTCATAGGCAGTAGCCAATCACTCTTAAGGCATCTTCCACTATATCCATAGGATATGATGATATCATGTTAATGTATTCAATTAGATAATCTAGCTTCTTAGGCTGGGTAGAAAGGGTTTCCCCCTCACCAAGTCTTTCTTCAAGCTTCTCTTTTCCTGCACCTTGGGCAATTGGTGCTTCTGGGCTTTGTAAACTTGGTTCCTTTGGCTATTCTAGAGGAGGCCTAGTATATGGTCCTAGAAAAAAATAGTATTGCAAAGTATTTATCTTCCATATTTCACTATTGGGATTCTCATCTCTTTTCAACCTAGCCTCAATCTTGATGTTGTGCTTCTTTAATCTAGCTAGGACCTCTAAAAATGAAAATGCCTAGATATACATGGTGTCATGGACACCAAGATGATGTTCATACTTCATATTTATTTTCTTGGTCTTAAAATTATTCACAAAATTATCTTGGGGTTCCCACTTCCTTAACTCATCAAGCTATAAATCAAATGAGTCCCTATGCCTAGAGATGGTGTCCACACTATGCCAATTTTACAACATTGTTCTACTAATAGTCAAAGGAAAATGAGGAATTAGCCCCTTCCTATTCTATTTTCATACATTATTCATTCCATGAAATAATTGATATACAATGTCCTATTCGGCTAGTTTGGTTGGCACATAGATTGTCAACTTGAGAGGTTGGCATAGGGTTCTTTATATCTTAATTATAGTGCAATCAAGATACAACCAAAGATCCCCAATAAGATCCACATACTTTTTGATTAAGGGACTTACCCTCATAATGAGTATCCATATAATAGACTTAGACAAGGATGGATACAGATAATCAAAAATGAATTGTATGTGGTCCTTATACTTGAATATGTGTAGTTTAAAATAATAATGGGAGACTATTTGTCTTCCTTCATGTGACTAGTTTTTGATGTTAGGGATGGTTTCAGTGGCCAACAAGGCATCCAAAAGGTAAAAAATCATCAATAAGTGGTTTATAGTCTTATTATTTATAGCAAAAAATTGTTGTTTTAGGCAAACATTGATCAATTATCCAATAAGAGGGGTGAGATTTTTTTCAACCATGAAATATACATAAGGGACCCATAGTTTGCTAACATAAGTGGTCGAAGGGGCCCTAGATAGTATATTTATCAAATTAATTATCATTTTAATCCTTAACCTAAATTGGGTGATAGGGATTCTCCCAATAGGGTCAAAAAATACATGGGTTCCTGAATATAGCCATGGGACTAGGGTAGTTCTTAGGTCATTCTATCTAGACCATTACTTAATTATGGGCAAGTCCACTTGAGGAATGGAAAGTTTTTAGTAACTTTCAAATGCCATAGGGGAAATTAAAGTAACTTTATTAAAATTATGTTCATGTATAATCATATCTTGATCAAGTCTACAATCCTTAAAAATAAGAGCAATAATTTTGATACAATGAAGTACCTTAGGTTTTGCTACCACATGGTGGAGACTAGCCATCTAGATAGAGACTATGTCATAGTACCTTTGGTAGACTGTGTCATTGTTTTCTTCCTCCTTGGTGATTGCCTATAACTCTTTTATGGCCTAAAATATCTTAGAAAAGTTATTGTCTTTTGTATTTAATGTTGATGCATCCAATATAGTGTTCTTGAAGATTCTTCCATCCATTTCTAAAGTTAAGTACAATTTTGTGTCTTCTCTATTCTATTGATTTCATGTTTCCATGGTTATGGGTCTAAAATTTGCTCAATGATATTTAATCAAATTCAAGGTTAATTTTAATTTTTTTATAAGGTAATTAAACTCTTCTTAACTTGGCTATGATCAAATTGGGATCAAATTAGGGCTCTTGTAGATGCTAGGGCTTTTTATAGGTCCTTTTGAGTTATAATGGTGACAACTATTAACACTTAGGTGAACTTGGTGTTGATATTTGATTAATAATTTTGTTTTTTATATGTTTACCTTTCCCCCCCCCAAAATCTTGGGTTTATTTGATTTTACTTAAGTGGCATCGATGTGGTAGCTCTATGGCATCCAATCAGCCTTTTTGTGGTATTTGGTTCATAAATGCTTTGAAACTTGATCAATGACTTTTGAAATTTGTCTTTGATATCACCACCATCAGATTGATCTATATAGATCAATGTAGATCATTGATCTTAATCTTGTTAGTCACATGCCATTGGATATTTTTTACACCAGGCCCTATAGTTGTGCCACTTGGTAATCCAGTAGGCTTCCTAAGTTCCATGCCTTTGTTAATGTTATGGCTAGTGTGCATGTGCCATGCAGTTGTCCCATAGTCCTTTGAGGCTTCCATTAAATAATCCATAGTGGTCTTGCTCTGTTTGATCATGTTGGTACAATTTATGTGAGCCATCAATCTTGAAAAGATGCATAAAATTTAAGTTAGCCTAGGGTTAAGCAAAGAAATTAGGTTAAATAATTTCATCTAAGGTTTTATTTCATGTTAACAAACATGAAATAAACCTTAAGCCAAAGTATTTAGGTTAATTTCAGATCATAGCAAAAGAGGACCTCATATAGAAAGAGGGTCTAACTTAATATTTTTGACTTAAGGTTTTTATTGTATTGACAAATACAAGGTAAACCTTGGGATAAATACTTTAAATTAGGCTTCATGCCCTAGGGCATCATATTTTGGGAAACCTTGCCAATAAACCCATAAAACCTTTCACAAGACCGTGGTAGGGTATATATATAGACTAAGCATAAGGTTTTGAACTAAGGTTTAGTTTAATGTTAAAAACACTATTCAATCTTATGATAATATTAAAGCTAAGACTATGGTATTCATAATTGCACCCCATGTATATTCAAATTCATACTAAAACATGGATTTGGAACAATCTTACTATTGAATCACAAAACTTACAAGTATGATAAGTTCATGCATCTAAGTGGGATTGGTCCATGAGTTTGAATTTTGAATATCTCATGGATGTTAATGATGGCCTTGAAGATGTCAATGACATTCATGTGAATGTCAAAATTTAAGTTTACATAATATATCACTAGGGTTTAAATTTGATGATCTCATTGATGTCAATGATGGCCTCACAGATGTCAAATGATGGGTGCATGAATGTCAAAATTAAATCTTATGGAACATATTAATCTTTTCTAAATTTTTTATTATTATGCATTGTTTTATTAGATTCTTGAGTAGTTATCATTGATTAATTCTTGCAAGATAAAGATTTAGACTCATTAGGTCCATCTCATACTATTTAATCATTTATGTCTTAATACATGTGGGCTATAGATCCTACAGAGAAGAATGTGACTTAATTTATATCTCGAGGCAAATACAACTTAAGATAAATTCTTAGGACTAAGTTCTTGTTCAAGTTAATAAATGTGAGCAGGGCCTTAGGACTAAGATTATAGACTAAGATTCATGTAATTAATAGTTAGACTAAGTTAGGAGTTTAAAAGGGACCATCCAAACATTAATTTTATACCATTTTAAAATGTGAGGGGATAAAGGAGCTCAGGGTGTGAGAGGGACCAAATGCATAACTTTTAGATCAAGGCTGAGTTAAGTTGAAAAACATGACCAAACATTAATATAAATATAAGGCTTAAATCCATGTATTCTAATTTACTTTTAATAGAATTAAGGCTAATAAAAGATCAAATTTAGATATAATTATGAAACCTAGGCATGATCTCATTAAGGAGAGCTCCATTAAACCTATGATCTAAAACATAGAGATCCACTGTTAGCAATATTAGGTAAAGCTAAAGAAAAATCATGAATAAATATGATGAATTACACCAAGGGGTGGATGGTATTAAAATTTGAATAATTTGTAAAACATGTTAAACACATTTTGATTAAGTGAATTTCTAAGACCAAGGTACTAATTGTACAATTCAACACATGGGTCCTTAATTTTCAAAAATAGGGCGTATGTTGATCTCAACCCTTATTAAAATTTGTTAGTATATATTTATGATTCATTAAAACTTATGTATATTTTGGAGATCATTATGTCATGAAAACCTAAGGGATGATTGGTGAATTTGGAATGTGAGTACTAAATAATGGGATTGGATCCCACTTAGTCTCACATTGAATCGATAGTTACTAAATTTAGATACAATAAGGAGAGCATGTCAAATCCATGATTTGGTAGATAGACTTTTAAAATTGATTCATATGGTCATACACATGTATACTTTGTAATGGGTATCCCTTAATTTTGATATGTAGTATACATTAAAAATAAAGTCTTTCTAGTTCCTATTCATCATCATACTTGTCAAGAACTATGTGGAGTAGCGATAGTATTCACATGATATACTTAATTGACACTATATAGAGTAAAAATAGTATTAACTTATATCATCATTCTTACTAGGTTCCCTAAACATTGTTGGTAATTTGGTCTACCAAGTCCAAATTCTAACCCCTATAACTAAAAACTTATCATATCCTAGTTGTCTTGGGTCCTAAGTGATATACTTGATCATCGTGATGTCATTGAATGTCTTTTGAAGGAATTAGGTCTTATTATTGTCATTATCATGTCTCATTTTAATTTATGTCAAGTTTCATTATTATGTTGGTGAATGTTTGGAAGTTATTTGACAAAGAATTCAAGTGGACTTATAATCTAAGATGTCTTGATGGAGATGTATGAGAGGTGGCAATTGATGACTCACTATGATTTTTATTGGTATTTTCAATATATTCAAGCATGAGGCTAAATATAGGATTTGGCAAGTATAATCAAGATACATAGAAGCCTATTTGGGACCTAAATAAGGATATAAAGTATTTTTCATGGTATTCATTAACAAAACTTCTTTTTAAGCTATATATGTGGTTGTCCAAGAGAATATTTTGGTCTTAAAATTATATTTTTGACCTCATAAGGAAACTAAATCATCCATAATTTCTCTAATCATCCTCATAGTCATATTATTGTTTAGTCACATGGATTCATACCTTGGAAATATCTCCTCATGCAAGCCTAAAGCATAGTTTAGCCTCCAAAGAGCTCCCATGTATGAAATTTATCCCCATTTTTACTCTCAAAAGAATTATTAATTATTTTAAATATGATTAAGACTTTTAATATTTTTTGTGTTTCCATAACAAATCTTAAAGTGTGAATAAAATGTAAGATAAAGGATATTTTCATGAGTTTCATGCAAGAAGTATCGATATATACATACTTTTCCATATAAAATAGGTCAAGAGTTTGAATATGGAATTATGATAGGTGTTTTAGAATATATTCTTGGAAATAAGGTTCCATATAGGCTCAAAAATGGTTCTCTTCATCCACTGAGCTTCTTTGTAAAGAGAGAGAGAGCCCTTCAGGTTTTTAGATGGTACAACCATAAGAAAGAATATCAAGATCTAGAATTTTTGGAAGAGGAATGGGTCTAAGAGATCTTCCATATTTTGGAATTGGTCTCAAATCTACCTCTTTTTCCTTTATTAATAATCCTTTAAAAAGTAAGGCATTCACTATGACTTCTTCATTTAGGAAAGCAACTAGTTTTCTAAATTTTTCTCCTCTCCTAAAAATGATGACAAAAAATGGAAGTGTATGGAGCTTGTCAGGAGTATGTACCACCTTTTCATGACATTATTAAACTTTATCCCACATGTGTGAGGATCTTGAGATAATATTGAACATGTTGAAGCAATGAGAGGTCCAAGGTGATAGTTTAATGTACATTTTTTCTAATGGGATCTTGTTGTTTCCTTCAAGTATAAGCATATTTAGATTGTAGAGAAGTTTGAGAGTGATCATAACTCTAAAAAGGATTTATTACACTTCTCCATGCATTCATATGCTTTTCATTACCTTATATCATAATATAAGTCTTTAAAATGGGCTAAATACTCCATCCTTGATGCACAAGCTCTTAATAAGAGGCACTTTTTATACAGGTCTATACAGTAACTTGAAGGTAAGTTAAGGTGGCATGATGCTTGTAATAATTATCACAACACATTATACTACTTGTGGTGTGTGCAAGTTCTTAATTTATATTATTTCATCCCCTAATGAATCCATTTATGTTACCCTCTCTAATGATGCCCTCCCTCCATCATAATCTAAAGGATGGATATATACTACATCCACCTTACAATAATAAAGGTAGTTAGCCCAAAATAATATAAAATTCATAATATATTGTTGTAATGAACTAAATAAACATGATCATCATGTACATAACATACAAGTACATCTAACTTAGCAAGTTGACAATCATGTAAATAAGCTATATATATAACTATTCATAAATTAGTATATGAAATCCAATTTAACCAAAATAGTAATTAGCCAAATAATAACCATAAAATCTACTAATCAATAGGTTATTAGGTTTAGAGAAGAATTAGGATGTAACACTCAAACACTTTATGATAGTCAATTTATCTTAATGAGCTGATGGTAAGATTTTTAAAATTATTAGAGTATCCTAGATGTTTGATATGTAATTTTAGTTCACTTGAAACCACTACCCATCCATTATTCTCAACAAACACTAAACCTTCATTTCATGATTATTACAGCCTATAAATCTACATTTGACTTCTTGTAATATTATGTTCCATTGAGTAAACCTTTTAAAAACTAGATGCCAACAAGTTTTTTGATGGTGATAATTATATTTGCCTTTCCACTTCTCCTTTTATTGGTCTTTAGAGACTCTCAGTTTGCCACTTCCCCTATCAACCTAGTCTCTTTCTTCTTTAAGAGTGTAATAGACACACATATGAATATTTTGTTCTCTTTGGTTCAAAGCCTCAGGGTTCTTGAGGTAGAATGGATGTTGTTTAAGGCTTGAAGATAATATACATTCATTATTTCAAACCATCCACACATGAAAACCTCATAAAAACTTCAACATAATTTATTTCAATTTCATTTAAGCCTACACTTCAACATACATGGAGATATTTCTTCCTCATATGGTCACATGTGATAAATTAATTCTAAAAAAAGTTTATAGATTCTAAAAAAAGTTTTTGGAGGTATTTTTAAACTCTAAAGGACCTCATTTAATCATCTATTTTATTCATTCTCTTGTTCCTACTCTGAGACTATTGGAAATTGAGCGTGTAGTGTTTATAGGTAGTTTTAGAGCACTCTAAGATATTATTTATTTTTAATAAAGGATATTTCCCCAATATGATTATTATGGCTATTAATTTGAATTCTAGTAAGACCCCCTCCTTTGGTAAAAATATCAAGTCTCAACTCTAACTTTGTTGTACGGACCAAGCATTTGAAGTTAACCTTTGTGATCTTACCAAAGGAGTGATGAGAGAGAGGAAGTTATTTTTTCCTTTTTGAGACCTATACCTACATTATAAGAATTTATTTGACCTTTTTAGGATAAAAATAAACTCCTAAGCCATTTTCACCTACAAAAAGATCTCTCAAGTCCATACAAGTACCTATAAATTCCTTTTTTAGAATTATTTTCTCTCTTTTAGATGTTGAATTTTCAAAACTAACATAATATAACATTATTTACATATGTTCAATTTATATAACTCCTTCAAAAATATGACAAGTGTGATTTTATGGATATTTCCTCTTGTGGGCTTTGTCA